>CAUYRH010068358.1:0-54520 GCA_963574655.1 Perodicticus potto
ATAACATTCATGATATTTTCTCATTTACTATGTGAAAATAATTTTGTTTACTAAGTCTCTAAAATCTTACATGTTTACAATATTGTCTCTTCCTTTTATTTTATGTATCTTGAGAAGGAAGGATAAATGTAATTGACATATGACTTTAAATGGCAATTTAAAATTAAGTCTGAGAAGATCCAGATGTCTTGATGTCATAATGACAAAAGATGCAATATCTGCCTTTATTCGTAGCCTGTATGAACGTCCTACAAATGTAGACGTAACTTTGTAGAAACCCCTACTTACATGAGGTTTCCAGCTTTTAACACAAACATGAAATTTGCCTCGGTGTTTGTACTCAATGCGTATGTTCCTTGGTTTGGTGATTCTTGTTTTGTTTTATTTGAAGTCTGTATAGATCTTCAGACATGAACACAACCACATGACATATGGAAGCTTTAACTTATCACCATTGCTTATACGAATTTAACTCTATTAACACCCCAAATCGAAGGTCCAAACAAGTGTTTTGAAATGAGTGACATTTGCTCTGGAATCAGTTTTCTCCTTTTAGAGATTTAATTAAGTCATGCTTCTTCTAACGACTATTAGAAATTCTGAAATGATACACTTAAGTAGTCAAAATGAGCATTTGAATAATAAGCTCTGTTGTAAATAGAAGTGTTCAGTAAAGTGTCATCTAAAGTATGAAGTGTTTGATAGCTGAATAAAATTACCTGACAGAATGTTGCATAAGAGTTCAAAGATTTCATTATTGGTTGTTAATTTTTATTTGGCTATATAGATAACTGACAGTGTATTTACAACTGTTAAATTTTTTAAAAATGGTTTTACTGGGTCTCAAATGAGCTTCATTGAAATATACAAGAGAACCACATTATGACTAACTTTTCTGGCTGAAAATGGAAACAATCTTATTGCCTTCTTTTTCTCATAGTAACTTTGTAGAAATGTATCAGACTCAACCAATCAGTATGGTGTACATCTACTCATACATACAACTTGTTAGCACATATATCTAAAACCATAAATAAAAATCTTTTAATAAAGAATGCACCAGACAGATCATGATAAATCAAGCTGTAATAAAATGCTTAAGACGGCTGTAAGAATTTAACTTTGTGATAATGTCGCTAAACATATCGTGACACAAAATCTGCAATCCAGACTGAGAAGAGCCTTCTAAACGATAACATATTCAGCACAGGCACCCTGTATGTTGAAGTGTAAGTAAAAATGAATGCAAGCTTTGTTGACAACGTCTAATAACATCTACCATCAATGTCCAAAGAAACGTCTAAGCACTAGAGTTTTGATGGAGGTGGTACTTTCAGAGAGTAAGGGAAAATAGTCCTAAACTGGTAAACAGTGAAAAATAAGATGAGAAAAGCCTCTTTATCCAGACATGAAAGCTTGGGTCTAATTTTACTGTCTTTTTCCTCTACCCTTTGCACCATGTACAATGGTATCTATTATACCCTTATATCTATGCATGTCTGTTATCTATTATACTATTATAAGCTTAAATTTTTTCTTCTCAAAAAACGATTCAATTTTGTCCCATAAAAATCAATATATGTTGATGAAAGTAAAAAAAAAATACAAAAGAAAAAAAGTACATAGAATACCTATAACAGAAATAATCATTATTAATAATTGATTCATATTCATTCATTCTTTACTTACTAATGTTTGTCCCAAGGTATGTTCATTCATGCCCATGGTTTTAATTGCCAACTAACCACAGATGTTTCACCAATCTATCTCCAATAATCTCCGCTGAGCTTCAGCTCTATTTATCTGGTTTGGTTTCAATATTTAGTTAAAGTATTTCAAAAAGCATTCATCAACACACTCCCAGTCGGTGCCTCCCTGTTCAGGGCTGCCTGTCTCGAGGAGGCTCTCGTCTTTAACACATCCCTCTCTCAACACTCCACCTCAACAGATCCATCAGGAAAGTCCTTTGAATTCCACCTGTTAGGTATCTCTGACATCTGTCTCCTTTCCCCCCACCTACGGTGTCCTCCTCAGGACAAGTTATCATGACCTCTCTTGCATTATTTAATACCTTTCTCACTGGCCTCCCTGCTTCCCCTTCTTTTTCTTCTTGAATATTCCCTCCGACAAATGTCAGAAGAATTTGCCCAAAATACCAACTTCCCAATGCTTTTTCATCTTATTTTAGGATAAAGATAAAAATCTAGAATATCATGAATATACCTGTGGTCTGTCTTCTACCTAAAGGGCGAGTGCCATGCAATTATGATTCAGTCCAGATTCAAACCCCAGCTCTGCTAGGACTGTGTGGAATGGATTCGTTTCATCTTAGTGTCCTCATTTGGATAAATGCAAATAAAATTATATTTATTCCAAAAGCTATTAGGGGTGCTTAATGCAAAAATTTCATAATGCTTTATATATGGTAAACGCCACTATGTGCCACCTCACAATGTTTTAAGTTTATTTTCAATGGACAAATAAAAATGACATATATTTATTGTGTATAACATGATGTTTCAAAATAAATATACATTATGGAAAGGCTGAATTGAGTTAATTAGCATGTGTACTACCTCATATACTTATTTTTTTATGAGGAGAACACCTAAATTCTATTCTTTCAGTGATTTTTAAATATACATTTGTATACTTTTATACAAATATACAAGTATATTTTTATTAGCTACAGTTACCACATCGTACAATATATCTCTTGAAATTATTTCTCCTATCTAGCTGAAATTTTGTTACCTTTGACCAACATCTTTCCAATCTCTCCTACCCCCTGCCCAGCTCCTGCTCTCTCCGTCATTCTCCTCTTGGCTTATATGAGAAATAGTTCACTTCTGTGAGGACCATGAAAAGCAGACGCACCTAGCAGTGTTTTTATATTGTCTTCTCTAATTTAACTTCTTTCACACCCATCGTTATATTTGAACCTTTAGCCACACAAACCTTATTTTAGTTTCTAGGGAAGAAAAGTCACATGGCCATATTTATTTCTCTCCTCCCCTATATTCCTACGCTCTAACTGTCATGTAATTAACTCTCACTTCACTCATTCTTCAGGTTTCAGGCAAGACAATTCAAGCCCCAATTAAATCAGGGTCCCTTGTAAGGCACTTACCCAAGACTGGACTTTTGTTTCCAGAGAGTTTTCACAGTGGTAACTTTACATTCATTAATTGCATATTTATTTGATTAATGTCTGTCTTCCACTTCATAGACCATAAACACAAAGAAGAGGTGCTAGTTTGGGTTCTTTATTGGGTTTTCAGTACTCCGAATAGTCTCTAAAGCATAGGAGGAAATAAATACATCTTAATTGAATTAATTAAATGTGAATTTTGCAGCTTTAATATTAATGGAAACCATTTCTTAAAATCATTTAATTGTTTCATGATGTTCAAAAGCATTAATTCATTATGATTTATTAGAGCAACATGTTTTGGTGAAAGTGGTGTTTGTGTCACTAACCCTGATGTGGTCAACTTCCCAGGGTATCTCTACGTGTGTTATTAACCACATTCTTAGAAAAGTTTTAAATTTTCCCCTCAATATATTTTTCCATTACTTTGATCCCACTAGCTTTTTATATTTCTAGCACATAGTTGCGATTGTACTTTTGTTGACCAGCCTTTCTGTCTTTGTTTCAATTTGTCATTTAATCTTTTTCCTTCTGGTAAGGGAAGCTCACCCTATGCTCAGCATCATCTTTGTCATAGTACAACTATTAACTCCTTCGATTTCTCCAAAACTTTTTATATGAATTACCTAATCTTTAATTTCCTATATGGTTTATGGTATGAACTGTGGGCCATTAATTTATCCATTTTTAGGAAATTAGCTGTATTCAGAATTGAAATTATTTTTTAATACCTCCAGAGTGAGCAACTGGGACAGCTATAACTAAACCTATAATTTTTAGCTCTTTCATTGATAGGAAGTTTGTAAATTAATCATTCATTCTTTTTAATAAAAACAAGGGGGCAGAATGGTCTCAAAATCAAATAAATTTCCTTAAAATTAAATTTTTTAACTCAAATTTAGGGAAAATCTGAAGTAGCTCATCATTCCTACAGCCACCTTCTTTCTTTTTTGTTTTTAATACTCTCACATTTCTCTATTTCGCATCTGATAATAATACACAGACTGGTTTATTACTTAGTTGAGACCTCTCCCAGCAACTTCTAACCCTTAAAATACTAAAAGATTACTCACAGATAAATTATATGAGAGAATATTTTATAGGAGCTATTTGTACAAGTCAAAATGAATTCACAATATATCACATTATAAATGATCATCAAATTGACCACCCAATCTAAGACCTTTATTTTTCCATATGCTACTCAGAGCACTTGGGCAAATGACTTTTCATAAGGTTCATTAAGGGAAAAGAAAGTCAAAGGAATCATAGATAATGTGATGAAAAGAGCCCTAAATTCAATTCACATCAGGATATTGAAAAGATAAAGCTGACTCTTCAGGGCAAATTAATTAAACTATTTGGACTTTTTTTTTTTTTAGCTGTTCATGAGATGGAGATGAACTAAATTGCCTTCACAAGTCTTATACTTTAATAATCAGAGATTATGTTTATAAACAGAACTATAAATTAGAGATTATAAACTAGAAATCTCAGCTGAACTGAGCTAGAGGTAAGCTCAGTGCTATTTACTATATTCTCACGATATTAGCACTTTGGGGTGAGATATGCATGATCAAATTCATCTCCAGACCCCCTTTTCTCATTCCCCATTTGGCTTCTAAAGGTATGGAGATTATCTCCCCTATGTAGTACCATGCTTCATAACAAACATGCCTTGCCTACAGAACTTGCTCTCTGATATACTTCTAAGCTCCTAGAAACTAGAAAGCCATCAGTTCACTCTTCCCCTCTGCTAAATCAGGTCCCTCTGTTGGAGAAACTCTCCAAGCTCAGATCTAAAATAACATTGCTTACTCACACTTAGCATTTTCACCACATTAATCAGCTTCAAACAAATGGTTCCAAATGAACAGTTCAGGCAATCTTTTAATGCCCAATCTGGCTATACAAGCCGAAGTAAACAGAGAAATCAGCTGTCCATGTGGGACTATTAGTTTTGATTCCAGAAATATCTTATAGGCCATGATTTTCTCCCAGTTCACTGAAAAAACAGGAAGGCAAACATCAAAAGCTCTAATTTCGCCCAAGATGGCCAGGCTATTCTCTACGGAAAAATCTGCTTTAGTGTTCGTGATTGCATTAAATAATGCTTCTAATATTTTTTTCAAAGAGTTGAAGGCAATGTAGAATAAACAAGTTTGGTAATATACTCTAAAGAAGAGGTCAGCCATCTCTATAGGGCTGGATAATAAATATTTTAAGCATTATGGACCATGTATAGTCACTGTCAACACTCTCCATTTCTTTAACTTGCTAAAGATGTAGAAATTGTCCTCAACTCGTATGCATAAACAGGCTGTTTCTATGGGTTATGGTTTGATGACCCATACAGTGCATTTGAGAAAAATGCAAAAGTGAAAAACCTAAATTCCTACAGGGACAATACACTAATACAAATTAGCATATGTTAATATAAATAAGAGAAGCAAGCCAGGTAGGGACAACAGTACACTAAAGAGAACATTCTCATTTAAAGCCCACTTTGCTTTAGTTGTAAAAGCCAATATGAATGTGAGCCTAATATTCGCACATTGCTAATATTTCAGAAGATACGAAATCTGAATTTCTTCATGAAATCTCCTGGTTTTGAAACTCTACCAACTGCAACAATCAAAAAATATCCATTTTGAACAAACAAAGTACACATATATATTTATACACACATATATATACATATGTGGAAATATATATGTAATACATATAGCATTTGGACTAACCTGGACGCTCTTTAACTTCTGATGTAGTGAATACTTTTGATGTTTTGGAATTGAAATAAACCGAGTACAATTTTGGCTCTGCCATTTATTACCAGGATAATATTTTAGTTTCATGTAAATTATTAAACATATAAATACATGAGCAGTATTTCTCTTTTGAACTTCTTAAGAATTATCAAAGGTACAGTTATGGAGTTTTCATGTTTGTTTTTGCAGTATCAATGAAATGAACTACATGTTAAGGCAGGTCTCATAATTTCCCAATCTCTTACGTGCAGTTGCCATATTGCTCCCCTCTCAAGAGTTATGTCCACACTATGCATAGTTATCTGCAAACTAATGACTTGTACTGAAATTATTCCTGTATTTCTTAGGATAGTGTTAAGCTGCAGGTGTCCTTCATAAGGTCACATGGAAGATCTATGTAGAGGTAACTATTTGAAAATATTTGATTTTTTCATATCACTGTTTCATGGAGGCTCATCAAGGCAATCTTTGGTAGTGATAATGCCTACACTTTTGATAGCTATCAGCAGATACAGTGGTGCATAAAATGAAGGAGGAAATAGAAAGATTATCTAAAAGACTTTACTGTTAGATAACCTGGCTTAGAATAACGACCCTGCTCCAATGCCAAGGAATTTGGCAACTAGATGTTTTTGTGGGTAAAGTTGTGCCTTCTAAGTGGGAATCACCCTACCACAGCACAGAGTGGGCTAACTGGCTCACACATCTCTAACTGTTGATGACAGATTATAAATTGTGATTAAAAATTTAACCATTCACCTTTTTCCAGTACAAATTTTCTCCCTATTAACTTAAGAGCCAGGCAAGACAGCACCACTAGAGGGTGTGAAAATAAGTCAGTACATTTGGGTTTTCCTGAAATCTCCAGTCCAAGATACCTGTTAGTCTTTGACCAGTCTTTTAGCTTTCTCTTTATCGGAGTTTCAATAATGATATCAAAGTTATTAACAATAATAATAATAATAATTTGATAACAAATTATTAACTGTTTGAATTTTTTATTAAATCATAGCTGTGTACATTAATGCAATTGTGGGGTACAATGTATTGGTTTTATACACAATTTGAAATATTTTCATTGAACTGGTTAACATAGCTTTCATGGCATTTTCTTAGTTATTGTGTTCAGACATTTATATTCTACATTTAGTAAGTTTCACCTGTACCTTCTAAGATGCACTGCAGGTGTGGACCCACCACCCTCCACCCATCCTCCCCCTCCCCTCCCTTGCCCCTTTACCCATATTCTTGTGCTGTAATTGGAATATAGCTTTCACATGAAAGCTATGAATTAGTTTCATAGTAGGGCTGAGCACATTGGATACTTTTTCTTCCATTCTTGAGATACTTTCCTAAGAAGGATTTTTTCCAGCTCCATCCATATAAACATGAAAGAGATAAAGTCTCCACTTTCTTTAAGTCTGTATAATATTCCATGGTGTACATATACCACAATTTGTTAATCCATTTGTAGATAGATGGGCACTGGGGCTTTTTCCATGCCTTAGCAATTATGATTGCCCCCCTTTCAAGAGTTGGTTATGACTACACTAAACATAGTTATCTGCAACAGAAACTCTTCCTGTATTTTTTCTAAGGATAGTGTTAAGCTATAGGTGTCCTTCATAAGATCACATGGAAGTTCTATGTAGAGATAACTATTTCAAAATATACGATTTTTTCATATGACTATTTCATGGAGGCTCATTAGGGCAATCTTTGGTAGTGACAATGCCTACACTTTTGATAGCTATCAGCAGATGCAGTGGTGATTGCTGCAATAAACATTTTGATACCGATATCTTTGTTATAATGTGTTTTTTTGTCTTCTGGATATATACCTAGTAGAGGAATTATAGGGTTGAATAGCAATTCTATTTTTAGATCTCTAAGTATTCTCCAAACATCTTTCCAAAAGGACAGTATTAGTTTGCATTTCCACCAGCAATGTGGAAATGTTCCCTTAATCCCAAAAGCAGAGATATTGGCGTGTTTGAAAATTTTAAATTGAGAACTTAGGGTAAGATGTTAAGAAATACAAATATCTTTGTATCATACTCCATATGATAAACGTAAGTCATAGTAATGGTTGATGAAGATTTTTACAGAAGATTTTTATTGTTATTATCACTGCTATCATTTTTATGCAACAAATAAATAATGTTTTCCCTGTCTAATGACTTCAAGACCACAGATAGGGAAAGATTAGCAGTTACATGGAAGGATGTGTATATATATATATATATACATGCATGGCAGTACACGCATGCACACACACATACACACACATATATATGGCTTAAGAAAGAAAATTATGGAAAAGTACTTAAAATCAGCAATGGAAATCTTGAGCCATTAAAATATAAACATTTACCCAAGACTCAGATAAAGACTTACAGTTGCATTCCTGCTCTATAATGAATTGTGGTGAAATAGATGCAACATAATTTTGTCCATTTTCAAGGAATTACATCTCAAAATTAATCATGCTAGAACCTTCGTACAACTAGCTAAATGCACCCCTTTGTTATGATCATGCATTTATGACTTAGGGATAAAGAATTAAGGCATGTTTCCACTTTTAAACTGTTGTTTCATTCAAATGTTAGCTTTGAACTTTCTGTGGCCCTGTTTATCATCTATATAATAGGGATAATAAGAGCTACTTTAGATACTTGGTTAAATAAGATAATGTGTGCTATCTCTACACACAGATTGCAGAGTATAATAGGTACTCAATGTGATGTGGTGGGTAATAATCATGGATATCAGGATGGGCATTTATGCTTCTGACACTAATAGGTTAGCTGAATCCAATTCCAAATGGAATGTATAATATTGGTCCTCTTATTAAAATTATATTACAAAATCTACACTGAGATTTTCTCAATTAAAAAGAATTCAATAGTATTTTTGTCAAATTATCATCAGAAAACTGATTTGCAATTTTTGTTTTTGAGACAAAGACTCACTCTGTCACCATGGGTAGAGTGCGGTGATGGTGTCATAGCTCATAGAAACCTTAAACTCTTAGGCTCATGCCATACTCTTGTCTTCTATCCTGAGCAGCTGGGACTACAAGTGCCAACCACAATGCTTGGTTGACTATTATTTTGTTTTTTAGCAGAGATTGGGTCTCACTCTTGCTCAGGCTGGTCTTGAACTCCTGATCTCAGTTGATCCTCCTGCCTCAGCCTCCCAAAGTGATAGGATTACAGGTGTGAGTCACTGTTCCCAGCCCCACAAAACTGTTTGTAGAGTTTGTGAACATAAGAGAACTAGATGTCAGATCTGGGAAATCACTAGTATATTTTATTATAAGTATTTCCAGTATACAGTTCTCTA
Source organism: Perodicticus potto (assembly GCA_963574655.1). NCBI lineage: Eukaryota > Metazoa > Chordata > Mammalia > Primates > Lorisidae > Perodicticus > Perodicticus potto. The sequence continues at coordinate 9,265 of CAUYRH010068358.1, forward strand.
CAGAAGATTTCCCTAGTATGGGAAGAGAGCCCAAGATTTTATCCATACCATTTCCTAGGAAAAGGTTAAGATATAGCCAATTCAATGATGTGGAAGGGAAGAGATATTGCTATTTCCAATTGATATATTAAAAAGGATACCACACGGCTCAGCACCTGTGGCTCAACTGGCTAAGGTGCCAGCCACGTACACCTGAGCTAGCAGGTTCGAATCCAGCCCGGGCCCACCAAACAACAATGACAGCTGAAACCAAAACAAAAATGGCCAGGCATTGTGGCAAGCACCTGTAGTCCCAGCTACTTGGGAGGCAGAGGTAAGAGACTTGCTTCAGCCCAGGAATTGGAGGTTACTGTGAGCTGTGATGCCACAGCACTCTATCCAGGGTGACAGCTTGAGGCTCTGTCTCAAAAAAAAAAAAAAAAAAAAAAAAAAAACTTAAAAAAAAATAAAAAGAAAAAGGATACCAGAATATTTACAGTATCAGAATTACTTAGTGGTGGACTTTTCTGGTGAGATCGGTAGGGAAGTTTAGGAAAATCTTCTAAGAAATTGGTGTGTTTTTTGGCTTATTAAAGAACATCTGCTATTTTCCCAAGACTTAACATGAGGACTTTACTTTGAATCTTATGCCAGTACAACACTGGAAACCATGTAGCTTAAAAAAACAAACAAACAACAACAATATATGTCCAATGGATGCCAATATAACTAGAAGAAAGAGAATAAAAGATTTTCTAGAAAATGTTCCGATCCAGCAGAACTTTATGACGACATGCTGATTAAGAGATAACACAAGGCTAGACGTCGCGCTATAAGAAGAAACAACTCTTCTTTCCTTTCCTCAACCTCAAAGCGGCTTATCTCTTAAGTTCAATTTCCTATTTACAGTTGACAGCAACTATGCGAGAGCCTTGAAGAGACATTTTTCACTGCAGATGCAAAAATACAAATTGTGTCCTTTTGATTGCAAGTCAAGAAGCTGTATTGAGAAAATAAAATCTTCTAAAATATTCGGTTCAGCTTGACACATGTTTACTGAATCCAATTAAGGAACTAAGAACTATCTCTCTGGCAAAACATTTAAAATTAAGTAAGACACTGGAACTGTGCATGGGTAGGAGAGAAAATTCAGTAATAACAATAAAGGGTATGGGACATGTGTGTGACAGGTAGGTGACGCAGAGGACGGAGGGGAAGAACCTGGACTGAGGATGGCAGGAGAGAAAGCTCAAACCGAGTCTTGGGAGAGTAAGTCAATCAGGCAAATAAATAAGGAGAGAGCAATTCAAGACAGCAGTACCCAACAGTTACACTGGCAAAAAGATGCGAATCAGTGGGACGCTTGGGAAGAAAAATAGTTCAGTGTCAAGAGTGTCGGCCTAGAGAGACGGGTGCAGTTTTGTGCAGGATATCAGATGCTTTAGGGTAGGTAATGGGTGATATTGAAGAAAAATCAGATCAAATATGTATCTGGTAAGTCTCTCTGATGGTAATTGGTAAAAAGATTGTGATACTTCATTTATTCTTCCTGCATTAATTAAATACCCACTGTGTGTCTGACACGTACCAGCTTCTAAGGAAACAGCAATGTCCACCAACTGACCGCTATTTGTAGGGGAAGGAGTCAGATAAGCAAATAGTTAAAAAAATCATTGCCAAAGTCCTAAGTCAATGCCGATAATAACATTGCCCACAAAAACAAACCTCATGTTAAAGGAACCTCACGGGACAAGCACTTTCTATGTGCATATACGGATAATGTTTCGCATTCACAAAAAAAGGGCCATTTAGTATTATTAAATAGCTATTATTTCATCATTTTTCAGAGACAGAAATTAGATTTAAAGCCATTACATAATTATCTTAAGGTCAAACAGCTGGTAATTGGCAGACAAAAATTCAAAACTAAATGGTTTGATACCTGTTGTTTTTTTTTTTTTTTCCTAATTATAAAGTGTCTTACTAAAATTCTGTGTGGAAAACAATTCACTTGTGAGAAGATGGTAAATTAATATGAAAATGAGATCTTCTGGATAAGTAGCAGCTTATCACACAGATAAAAGGATAATTCCAAACACATGATACATATGTATTTCACAGGTGTGGTATAATTAAATTTTTAAATATTTTAGGGCATACGTTCAGTTAATCCAATCACCTATGTGTGTGTGTGTGTGTGTGTGTATAAAATCAGTTACTAAAATTTTGGTAGTGCCTTCATCTTTTCATAGACTTTGGAGGATTAAATTTTTCCAGATAAAAATATATACACCTAAAACAATATGTGGGCTATTTAATTTTTTTTAAGTATACCCATGAACTCCACAAATGTCTAAAATCATATGGCCTATTTTATAATACTTTCTCTTTCTCAGTGTTAAAATTAATAAAAATGGTTTTAAACACATAGGTCAAGTAACCTAAAAATTCTATTATTGAAAAAAATTATATGAGTGCTTGCCAAATGAACATAAAGATACTTCCTTATTTGGCCCAATAATTATTCATTGAAACCACATAAACAGAAGTTCAGTATATTTATTAGTGTAGAGAATAATGCAAACACTTCTGTTCTAAAGCAACTCTAGATAACCGACATTGAAAAATATCTGCGAAGTAGTCATTGCCATATAGGTATACCGTAATACAAATTACCTTGTATGGAATAAAAAATACAGATTTTTAACAGCACAACCTATGAGGCAATGTAGTAGGTGAAAAATTTTTTTCTGTCTTTTTTAATTTGTGTTTTGTCTACACTGTGGATGGTAGTCTAGCTACCAATACAATAGCCAGCTCAGGAAAGGCAAGATGCACTGGGCAAAAAAGGAGTGCTAGATAAAAGTAAGCATCAACAGAATAAGAGGACGGGGAAGGCTGAGGTCAAAGACAAGCAAAGGGGTGACAATTCTGTAAAGCAAGGAAGGAGGTCATCAGGACAGAGGTGTGGCAATGGCAGTTCCTGCAATGAGTTGACATGAAAATCAGCCTACCCTCTTACATTTCTTCAGAGTCAGAAGACAATCTCAGGTTACGAACAATGTAGGTCCCTGGAATGTTAATGAATAAAGCAGAGAAAGGAAGTAAGAAATAAGGACAGATTCTGATAACCTCATGTGGCACCCACAGGCACATGTTCAGTGACACAAGTAATTATTTCCTATATAAAATGCACATGGCATTATGTATGGCAATAACGATCAAAATATTTCCCTATCTGTTCCCTCTCCAAGCTGGTTAAGGTTAAAGTAAAATCTTAGTGTGGCTAATCCCTTCTGTTCACACTGATGATTTCACAAGGCCATTCAATATCCACAGGTTTAAAAATTTCTTACCATGTACCAGGACCTGATGCTTAGACTTGGAAATGAAGTGATACTCCGGTAAGCTTAACCCCAGAAAGGATTCCTGCAACTGCAGCAGGATTAGAATAATACAGCTTTTCATCACTTTGCTGAAAGCCAGAGTTGTCACGAAACCATCTTCGTGGGATGTAGCTTTCATTCCTTACATTGACTTGGCACCCAGACCAAACCCCCATTCATTCCGCATCCACAACCCATCTCAGTTCTCAGCCTCCAGGCCAGTGCCACGTTTGCCAGGATGTTACATTTCCTCCCCAAGTCTGTGTCTCGGTCGAGCCTGTGGAAGGTTTGCCTCTCAAACGCAGACTGTGTCTACAAAACTGAAGTTCAAATGTTAAATGCTATTTACGAAGATTATTTTACACTAAATTTTATGTTAAAAAGAGGATTTTGATGATTTTTCTATTTATACATCCTGCCTTCATTTCTGTATGACTAACAGTACTTTAGGATCGGAGTCAGTTTATAAAGCCCTTAAATGTGCCTAAAACTCTACTGATTTAAATGGCAGTGAAATAACAGTAATGTCACACAATAGACTAAGCTTCTCATGATAGTACTTAGGACGCAGGTATCTGCCAACCATCTTGACATATGGTATGCTGGAATGTATCACAGTTTATTCATTTAGCATGGATGTCAGTGAACATAAATGTTAATTGCAGCAATATAGCTAAAAACAAACTCAAGGAATGATCTGAAGAGATTGCAAACAAAAATATAGATATATTCTCCCATATTGGAAAGCCACATTGTCCAATTCTGTCTCTCTGACTCTCTCACTGTCTCTCACATACAAGTACACATTTATTTCTCAAACAAAATTGATGGAACAAGAATGTCAGAGGACCACTTGTCTTCAATAAGAAGAGAGGAAGAAAATAATTCATCTGAAAAAAGGAAAGGTAGGCAGCCTGTGACCAGCCAGGATGGGGATAGATAGAGAAAATAAGTAAATCCATGGAGACCTAATTAAAACCAAACCTGAAACCTTACAGATGAGTATCAATAATTCTTATTACCCCTTCACCCTGTGAGTGGTGGGTGACATGGGGTAAAAATATGACGAGTTTTTTTATTAGTAAGAGATTTCCAGAATGGATTACTAATAGACTTGCATTTGCAATCCTAGCTTTTTCTAAACTAATGCTATTTAAGAACACTGCTGACTATCACCAGAAGGTGTGTCATTGACTCTGAGAAAACACGTGAAATGAAAATGCATGGTATCCAGCCAGGTCAATGAGGTTACCTAAAGACGTCCCAGTGAAGACTTCTCTATAATCCTCGGAGAAATTCCACTCTATTATTATATAACAGTTTATAATCCTTTCAAACCTATTCTATAGGTCTTATAAGGCTTATATCTAAAAACTGATGTAAAGGTAACAGGGGGATGAAAATTAAATATTAATGGATAAAGGGCAGTCACACAGATGGGCTCTATTTGGTATTTATGTAAATGAACAGTTTTTATGATCCTGAAAGATAAGTAAAATAGACCTTTTCAACAGCATATGTGTTTAACAATAAACCCAATATACATAACTCATTCATTTCTTATAATTAAATAATGACATATGTACCTCAATTAAGACAGGATGTACAATCATGTTACTTTAAGAACTTATTTATTAAAAAAACCCTTCAAATATGTGTTTGCAACCTGATATAAGTTATACTACCACAAGATTGCATCAAGGTAAAACCATAATATCAGGCCCTGATATGTAGTTTCTACTATGTGTGCTGCAGGTTGGTTAAAAACTGACTTTTCTGGGCAGCTCCAATGGCTCAAAGGAGTAGGGCACTGGCCCCATATACTGGAGGTGGTGGGTTCAAACCAGGCCCTGGTCAAAAACTGCAAAAAATCCTCTGACTTTTCTTTTATGAAAAAAATTGACTCTGTACTATTGTTACGTAGGTGATTATCCGTTAAACACACAAAAATATCACGTAACATATAATACATTGTCTCATACATTAAAAGAATATGCTGTTATGTAGTGACCATCACCCCCAGCCCAGAATGCCAGCATTGACTTCTCAAAGATGCACATCACAGAAATTTATGTGGCATCTAAGAAGATGCAGACTGAAGTGGAGGATTGTGACTACAGTAACTTGAGGTCGGCTCTGATCTGAATGACTCACGTGTGCCCTTTGGCAAAGGGAAACACTGGCGCGCTGTACATTGGGCCGATTCTTTCCATAAAGCAGGCTGCTCGGATAATCGTTGCTTAATACAAAACAGCCTTACATCTTCAAAGGAGCTGTAATGAAGGGTCATGACAACAGATTCAAGCAAGGAGGTTCACGCCATGTTCTTTCAAGCACTACGGTGCTTTTGGGAACAATAAGTACTTAGTTTCAAGGTAACATAGATAAAGATTAACCTCACATCTTGAAAATTGCTAATTTGTGGATAAATATAAGTACTTGACAAAGGCATTGCAGAACAGAGCTTCACAGAGAAATAATTGCAGGGCAAGGTCGGAGCTACCCTATGCAGCCTGGGTTATTGCTTCAGCATAATGCAGAATGTGCTGCCAGCTCAACAAATGAAATGATATTGACTGCCTTTTGCATAAGAAACTAAACAGACATAGCATTGAATAGCTTTAACTAGCACTGGCTTATCAAAAAAGAATAAATTGAAAAGAAAAGCATTTTAACTACACAAAATACTGCCCACCTGCCACACACACACACACACACACACACACACAAAAGAAAGAAAAGCTAATTTAGTTTAGCTTCTCCCACTGTATTTAATTCAAATATGCACAACACTTAGTTTCTTAAAGAGATTGGAAACACTGAATGGGCAAAATATTTCAAAATATGTTGCACTGAATTGGTATTAATTAGTATAGCATTTATTGATACAAAGGCTATCAAACAGTAGTTGATTGCCATAGTATATGTGTATCCTAGAATGCCAATATTTTAAGGAGAAAAAACATTAAAATGAGGGGCTTTGATGTCAATGAGAATATAATTTAATAGAAAAAAGCCAATGTTATATTAAATTCAAAATATGCTTGCATTGATGATGGGTGATAGATGACTTATCTCAAAAGCAAAAAATAGTAGAACAGGTAGAAATGGCAATAATAATATTAACCAATGGCAACCTATCCAGTTCCTCCCACAGCTTAGCTACGCCAAATGACTTTCATGCTCTGTCTTACAGCTTTCGTCTCAGACGGGAGCTGGTGTTTGGGCAAATTTGCAAATATGGATCCCAAGGCCTGGAGAGAATTCTTCCTAATCACAGCTAGGAAGGAGCAGTCCAGGCTTCCTATTCTTTTTTGTCTTCTTAATTTCAGATTAATATGAGGGTACATACAATTAGGTTTCATTGCTAGCATTTGTAAGGTAAAGTCCTAATTGTATTTGTGTCCATCACCAGGCGAGGGTATCAAGACCTGTGCATTGTACCCAATGGTTGGAAACTTACCAACCTGCCCTTCCTTGAATTTAATTGAGCTTTTTCTCTCATGTAGGCCTGTAGTTTTTCATCTACTAGTTTCAATCTAGTATTGAGTATATGTGATGCTTGTTTTCCATTCATGTGATACTTTGCTTAGGAGAATGTTCTCCAAATCCTTCCAGGTTATTACAGAAGACACAAAATCTCCATATTTTTAAGCCTGAATAGTATTCTTTGGTATACGCACTTCATAGCTTATTAATCCATTCGTGGATTGAAAGGTAGCTGGGCTGTCTTCACATCTTTGCAAATTGAGCTGCTATAAAAATTTGAGTGCAAAAGTCTTTATGGTAAAATATTTTTTCTTTCAGGTAAATACCTAGTAATGAGATTGCAGGATCAAACGTAAGGTCTGCTTTTCCTCACGGACCTCTCATTCTAGACTGGTGAGTTTGAAAGCCCATCTTCCTAGCTACCTTAGCACTGTGGTCCCCAACCCCTGCCTGGGCTGTCTACCAGTGCTGGTCTGTGGCCTGTTAGGAGCTGGCTCACACAGCAGGAAATGCCAATAGGAAGGGAGCGAATCTTACTTGTATTTATCACTGCTAATAACCGCTGGCATCACTCCCTGTCACATCAGCGGTGGGTGGCACAGGTTCTCACAGGAGCGGGAACCCTACTGTCAACTGGCCGTGCAAGGAATCTAGACGCTGTGCTCCTTATGGACACCGAATCACCCTTTCTCCATCTCTTTGGAAAAACTGTCTTCCATGAAACTACTCCCTGGTGCCAGAAAGGTTGGGGACTGCCGTTCTAGAAAATATAACGGTTTTAAGAGCAATTTAAAGAAATCCTAGAACACATCGATAAAAATGTGTATTTTTCTTTTTCTAACTGGATCTCTCTGGCTGACATATTTACATACATTCGAAGTTAAAAGAGAACCCCTTAAAGAAAATAGTGTGTTGCTGCAATTATTCAAGGGTGGTTTTTAGCTACGTTGTTTACTTGCAGATATTTTACTCAAAGGTAAAGAACAATAATGGCTCCTAAAAATGTGAGAGGTAATAAAAAGATCGCTTTAAGAAAAGACAAATATAATGTCAAATTTTCTATGCCAGACAAATTTTAAAAGAGAGGATTGATTTTCTTTTAGCCGAATATTTTTAAGTATATTGGCAAATTGAGATTATGTTTTGTGGCCCACCAGTAAATTAATACTTAGAAAATAATTATGCATTGGAAATAGTAAGGTCTAAATTCCACTAAAGGACATCAAAGCATCAATAGATTCAACAAAACAAATTAAAAAATTCATTTTTTGAAACGCAAACATAAATTTTAAAATAATAAAGATTTCAGCAAAATTTGATAAATAGCCCAATTCAAGTCACGTTATATATTAATCATCATAATACAAAAATTATAGCACATTTGTAGCATTGCTCACAGAGTATATTACTTTTTACAAAATAAACAAATTGCATTAAGAAATAAATACTTTGAATATTTCTTATTTATACTGCCTTGACTTATTAAGTATTCTTCTTTATATCATTAAAATCTCTAATTAAGATATTAAAGAAATGCAGAGATTTTAATCTTAGTTGGTATCACTGAGACAAATCTAGGAAGTGTCAGCCTCAGAGACTTCCATAATTTTTCTTTTTCCCTATCTAGAGCAGATTCTTCTTGCATCTGCTTTGAAGAATTCCTGTCCAGAAAACATAGTTTCTTCCTTACAGTTATTGGGTTAATTTTTTTTTCCCTTTGCTGTTCTGAGCTGCAAAATCACATTGCCGAGAGGTCTGTTGCCTGCTCAGGAGATGAACAAGAGCAAACACTAGGTGATTAAAAGGCAGAAAAGGAGAAAGGCTGACCATGAAGAGGGATAAAAACGGAGTGCCAGAGAAGTAAAACCTACAGAGTTAAAGTCCACTTCAACAAGAAGGCGACTGATTCACATCATTACAATTTCATATAATACGACTCCTTTTATTTCAACTTAGTGATGGACTATTTTAGAGTGGATGTGCGTGTTTATGTGTATTTCAAATACATATGCACACATGTATATATATTAAACGTGCACAACTCAATTTATCCATAAAACAACTAAGGAACGAGAGAGTAGAGATTTATAAGCAGTTTCCTTTCTGCAAAGTGTTCATGTTCCTTGTAGAGGCAGATTTGGCTTCTTGGAGGGAATGTAGGTTTGACAAAGAAGCAGTGCTTCTTTTCCTTGAGATAAGAATGTTTGACTTTTTAAAACCCAAACACAGCTCTAAGTTGGGGAAAGGTGTTCAAGATAAAAGATCAAGATGGTATAGTCTAAAATTAAAAATAAATGTCTCAGAGCTAAGTACCCTCCCTTGCCATTGCTACGAAAGAGTAACGGCTAGCCAAAATTCAATATCTTGTCAGTTTACTTAGGTTTCTGGCCTGAGAACTGATCCGTTGTTCATGCGCAAAGCCAATCACAGAAGAGTTTCAGATTAAACATGTCAGAGACACTCACAGGGGTCAGGTATTAGGTACAAAAATGAAATATAAACATTCCTATACCTTCGTAAATTGGTTCCTAAATTTACACTTCCAGTCGATTTGAAACTATGATGTTGGCAACTATCAAGTTTCCTGCCCAGGAAGCTACTCAGAAAACCCCAGGAGGATGTGGACACTTGGCCAGTGTGGTGCAGGGCAGCCTGGATGCCATCTCACCTGCTGCTCTGTCTGGGAGCCCTGAGGACAGAGCTTTACTCACAGGGTACACCCGACACCTATTACAGTCCCTGGAACACAGATGGTGATCAATACTTGCTCACTGAATTAGTGCAGACAAGGGGGACTGGTAGAGTAAAAAATACGAAGCAGATTTTACAGCTAAATGAATGCTATGCTCAAAGTCAAGTTGTAAGAGATAAAGGAAACTGCAATTAAACAATTTTCTGCTACAGGACCTCATTTTATCATCTATACTTATATGAAAAAAATTACCATTTCACTCTATGCAGTTAAAGCAAAATGATGAAGTTAATAACATACAAATTCAAATAAAATTGGAGAGATGTTGTAAAGCAAAGTTTCTTTACAGACATGGATTCTAATCCTAGCTTTACCACTACCTAGGTTTACAACTTTTAGCAAGGTGTTTAATTGCCCTGAGACTTAGTTTCTTAAACCGAAGTCGCAGAGCAGTGGATCTTCCCACTCTAAAACATTATTCTCCTGTAATACACACACATTGACTAACACATGGAGATATATATAAGAAAACTACCTAGAACGCTCTGTCTCCACTGCTGCCGTTTTGCCATCCACTGTTATATATCTAGGTAACATTATCCTTACTGGTTTTCCTGCATCCAGTGTGACTTTCTCCAATTTATTCTCCCTACAATAAGTTGAGTGATTATTTCCTAGGAATGCAAATCTGGCCTTGGTTATCCCCCCTGCTGAAAATCCTCCAAAGGATATCCATTAATTCCAAACTCAATTCCCCTGGAAACTCCTTAAACACGGCTTTGCACGATCCACCTCTTTCTCCTTACCTTCAAATTCTCTGATTCTGATTCTCCTTACCTTCAGATTCTCTGATTCTGGACTCTGCTCTGTCCTCACTGCTTTGCCTTCTGTGGCACCTTAGTGATATATGATCTCTCTCTCTGAAAATCAGTGTTCCTTGGAACAACTTTCCCATCTACTTGTGATCCAACTAACTTTTAGTACTTACTGTTTCCTAGACATAAAACACTTAGCAGAGTGCCTTAAACACACAAGGCCGTCAAATATTTGGTATACCAATTGCTCATGAAAACTTTCGAAGTCATTCCCATGGACTGTAAATGGTTCAGAGTACAGAGTACCTTTGCACCGAAGCAAAACTGGAGCTAGGAAAGCACTAATTGCAAAGACTGTTGGAGGAAAACAAATACTGTTCTGTAACCATACACAAGTTACTCTGCAAAAAGCAAAGCCAGGCTAACCGAAGAGACAGCTGCAAAACACACAATGACATAATGTGTTTGCCGATCTGCAAAATCATTTGAAAGTTGCTGCTTCAACAGCTGGTATCTGGAAAGTGTAAGCATCGTTCAGCCTAGTTAAAATTACGCAGAGCAGGAATGTTTATTAGGCTTATAAAAAGGAGATTCAATGTTGAAGTTACAGCACTTTTAAAAGTCTGGGACAGTCAACAAAACACTTGTTGGCATTTGGAAAATGATCTAATGCAATTGTATCTGTTTAGTCCTGTTCTCTTTCTGGTTCTGTAAGTCTTAGGAGCACATCTTTGAAGGATATTGAAGAGATAGCCCCTCAACCTGGCTGAAGTCATGGAATTCTTTGTCTGAGCTTACCTGCATCTAGATTGAACAAATAACACACATGCCTAACCACAGCATCACTATTTAATATGGTTTAAAATTTACAAAATAAATGAAAAACCAATTAGTTCTATTACTCTAGAACACTTAATAATTATACTCTTATAGTTCTAGACATGACTAAACAGAAGTTTAAATCTAGCTGAATAGTGTAACAAAATGGTTGGCTATATCCATTCCCTGTTTTCACAATTCCACTATGATGCCCAAATTTTCCAGAGCACTTATTATTCTGGTTTAATGAAAATTTTTTCAGATGTGGTAGGTAAACAGATATGGCAATAGGTTGACTTTGGAAGAGAAACAAACAGAGTCCAGTGTAAAATGTGGGAAGAATTGTTTTAAACAAAATGAAACATTTCTCAAAGCTTTGAGGAAGGGGACCGACCCCTAGTAGGCAGTTTCTCTCATATAGGTCTAAAAACAGAACTCTGTTCATGAAACTATTTTCCAGAGAGTAGCTATTAATAGCATATGAAAGTCCTATTAGAAAATGCTGATTTAAGTTGTGATACATTGCTAAAAAAATAAAATTGATTTCCTGTGAGTAGTAGTACACTATCTCTCGCTAACATATTTACCTAAGACATCTGGTTAGCAGCCCATCACCTGATAGCATTTTCTTGTGTTCATATTCCTTTAAGAAAGCTCCGCCATGGGAGGAGCCACGCCTCCCTTTTTTGGATTCAGCTCACACTCTTTGCTGCTCCCCAGAGGAGGAGCTGTCACTATTTGACAGGGAAACGGGGCAGAAGAAACTCAGCTTCCTCCTTTCTCTTTTGTGACCTATCTGCCCTAAGACTATGATACTTGGTTTTTTGCTAGTACCGCCAGGGACAGAGGCCAAGTTTTTCATCCATGGAAGCCAAATCCCCAGCTTCAGAATTTCCATTTGAAAAATGAGGCTGGCGATACCTGCTTTGGGGGTTGCTTTGCTATTACAGTAGAGAATCAAATGCTATGTAAAGTCCTGACATTGTTGAAAGGTTCAATAATTGACTGTTTTTCCTATTACTGTCAAAGAATTCATCACACTTGAGTACAGGCTGAGCACAGTCCATACAGAATCTATTGCTCCCATTAGCCACAACAGGCTAGAGGCTTCGGCTGTTTCTTCCCATAAATTCTGAGGACAACACCTGACAGGTCACCAGTTCTTGCTGTATGTTTAGAGAATCACTTCCCTACAGCGAAGGTTTTGTTACTTGTGTTTTTGTATCTTCTCTAAATTAGAAGTTGTCTTTCAAGAGGCCCTAGTTTATATATATCTTTCATACCAGAAACAGGTAGACAAGGATTAATGGATTTTTACCTGGAAAAGATAATTTCACTAATTAGTGAAACCTTTTTCTTTACAAATAGCCTAAAGTCAGGTCAAATCAGAGCAACTAAAATGCATTCATAAGAGAACTGTCTTCCGCCTAAAGTCACATTCCCAAAGAAATCCATCATTTAGACATTCATTTTAATAATTCTATTTCTCTATGACATTTATTTTTAACTCAAGGAACTTACTCAAAACTGAGTATGAATTGCTTTAATGCTATTATTAGGTAAATGTCTACTATTAGGTAAACCTTAATACATAGGGAAAGAGTTTTGATTGAATAGAAAGGAGGAAAATAAATTTAGCTAGAGAAAAACAATGTAAAATATATAGGATAATATCAAAAATGTTGTTATTCTTGGACAGAGAGGATGAGGCAGGTCATTGACAGGTTCAAGAAGAGATATAGGAGGTCAGAAGCAAAATGTTCCCTTTGTGTGTGTGTGTGTATTATTTTTCCAGAGCAGAAAATTACTACACTCATTGGATGAAGCCCTAAATAGAACATTTGGGAGGATACCACCTTTACCTCCGATCCATTCGGCTTAGTCCAATATGATGCACTCAGTATCTCCCTCTCCAATCTGTTCACGCTGGAATAAGGAATGGAGAAAAATTATAGAAAAGGTAAAACAGACACACATATGGCCAGGACTTTTGATCTTCTCATCTCAATAGCCTTTCACATGCACAGACTTCATCTCTAGTGGAGATCTGAGAAGCACTAGGAATCTTTTGAATTTATATACACAGGCAACAACTTGGGGGGGGCGAATAAGAAGGATAAGGAAAAATATGAAGGTAAATCTCCACTCAAGACCACCCTATTGCTTGTACTGAAGACCCATCCTTTCAATCAGAAACCATGGCCTTGGTCACTGCAGCTAAATTCTTGCCCCTGTTCAGTTGCCTAATGTCAGGATCTAGGTCCGACTTTCCTACCCCTCCTTCTACACCTCTCCAATCCATCTCCTCCTCATCCATTACCACAGAGAGTACACTCATTTCCTAAAATTGAGTTGGCCATACATTGATAATTTTTTAATGTTTTATTTATTTGCAAAACAAGCATTAACTCTGAAGACTTTCACAAAAGTTTGTGAAAGAAAATTCTGAAAGGAATATTGCCCATGAGGCAATGAAAATGCTGTTTTCTTCTCCCTCTGCCCTGATGAAAGCAGTATTTCTAAACCACATCATCCAGTCCAGCAACACTAGCCATATGTAGCTATTTCAACTTAATTTACTTAAACCTTGAAACAGTTCAAAATTCAGCTGTTCAGTCACATTGGCTATATTTCAAGTGTTTCTCAGCTACACGTCCATATCAAATATTACAAAACACTTCTTCCCCACAGAAAGTGCCATTGGACAGTGACGCTCTTGACTCAAAAAGGTCTTGCTATAACTAGAAGAATATAAATAGCAAGCAAAGTTCAAAAAAATCCAAAACTCAAAATAACGAAACACTCCAAAATAATGCAACTGTTCTGATATAGACTTTCCAAGAAAAAATAAAGGTCTACTGGAGGTATTGAGAGTAAAGAGGAGTAATTTTTTTAAAAAAATCTCAATAAGAAGCTGAACTAGAGGAGTTTAAAATTCCCAGGGAGTTTAATTAGAAAATTGAAAATATGTTCAAGTCCACAACGCCATGATTTTCTCATTCTTAATTAGCAGGTGTTTTTCATTTTGTGAGAAATGAGGATAGTTGTGCTTTATTTTAATTGAATTTAAACTCAGCAGCTTTTAGTTTTTGAACTTTTAATTAATTAAATAATGAAAATGAATTATGGATGTGTAGCTGAGTTTTGATTAAATGTAAAATCATCTTTGTAAATAGCATCTTACGAATGCACAAGCACCAATTTAACAAAACGTGGAGACTTTCATAACACGGGAGCCTCTTTCTCATCTGAGACATAAAAGCACCTCATTTTAAATAAAGAAACTAAGTAAAAGACTGTCTCATCCTCTAATTCCCTAATGCTTTCCTTCTTCAAATAAGGATTTTTAACCTTAAGACTTCCTGAGGGGTAGCAATTCTGAATTTGCAAACTCATTTGCTCTAGAGGACACATGAGGATAATGGAGTCTCTTGAAAACAGTCTATTGCCAAAGGATCATTCTTGTTTCCTCTCCGTGGACTTGCGTTTGCTGCTGTTTATATCTGGACACGAGTAGTAGGTCTTAGTTTAAGACTTCATCAACAGAAGTGATGTGGAAAATCTGGACTTTCTCTAAGGAGACCACCAAAATGTCCCTGTGTTTTGATAACTGTGACATGTACTTGGGTGAGGTAAAGAAGATATGGCTTCAAAGTAAGTTTCTGGTAATTTTTTAGATTTTGTAAAGCTTGGAGTCCTATTTATTTTCTTAGTAGGATTAAAAGGATGATCTAAAATAAGACTAGGCAAATGGTATAAATTGAGGAATAAGAAAGTTCTCCTTATTCCCAAATATGAATTTCCTGCTTTTTTCTCATCTAATAAATAACCAGCTTGTTTGCTTCCTTTCTATGAGGGTTGTGTCTTGGGGGCAAAGCTCTGTAATCCATAGAAAAATGCAAATACTACATTATGTATGCCTTTGCCAAAATTTTGAGGGAAAAATAAGAATGCACAATATACATGGGTAGCACTAATTCCATATCCATATAAATGTTTTTAATTCTTTTATTTTAGCTTATGCGACAAAAGTATAACACTAAAAATGCATACCAATACCCGTATGGAAAATAGTAGCCTGGATATGGTGATTGCCCTCCCATGTTCTCGCTTCCCTGGCCACCCTTTCACCAGGCAGGCGCCACAGCTGCAGGGGCCTCTAGTCCACCCAGTTTATCACAGCGGACACCAAGACTGTCGCCATCTTGGAAGTGGGCATGGCCCTGAAGGTGACACGATGATTAGCCTAGAGATCAGAGTAAGAAGGGCAGAAGTGGGCCTGCAGTGGCCTCTTCTTCTTGCACGAGAGGAAGGGGTGTGGAGCTGGCCTGTGGAGAAGCCAGGAGTAATCCCAGGAGGCAGAGAGAGTGGTCTCAATGACCTGAAAGCCCAGTCTCCCCCAGGGTCCCCTTCTGGCCCACGCTTGTCTCCACATCCGCCCATTTCCTATTCCCACCCCTATCTCTCAGTGGGAACATGGCAGAGTCCACTGCGGGGGTGTCATCAGGCAAGACTTCCTTCTCAGCATGGTGTCCAAGGGGGCATATGGGGTCAGCTGCCTGAGAGAGAAGGCAGCCTGGAAAGGGCAGGGATCTACCCTCAGGAGTCCTTAGCCACTCACGTGAGCTTCGCAGGGAATAAGCCCACTGGGGTTCTCAGCAGAGCAGCCACCGTGCACCCCAGTAGGCTGAGGCAATGAGTAGAGTGGGGCTGAGGGTGGGTTAGGAGGGGAGAGCTGGGGAGGTCAGGTGCTTAGGTCACCTGTCCGTCACCCTGCTGGCTGGGCTTTTCCTCGGTTTCTTTGCAGTGGCAGCTCCATGCCTCTTACGAGGGAAGGTGCTGCTGTGATGCCACTTCCTCTCTCCTTTAAAAAAATTAAAGCAAAAGATTTTTTTTGCCTGAAAGTTTGTGCTAAAAACGTGACTGCATATCATACTCAGGAGTACATTATACACAGCAAAATAGGGAATATTAAGTAGGCCAGTCAGGAGCACCGTAGCTTAAATTAGTGTAAAATATAAGCTCCCATTGTGTGGAACGATGTGAGTTGATCAGGAGGTGTTTAGAGCCCGACCTTCATTCAGACAGGTGGTCGCGGGTAAAGTGTTCCATGTCAAAAATGCAAAAGGTATTGACAAAAGAAATGGCAGAAAATTGAGTTACCGAAGAAAACCGATCCTCTGTATCACCGATTCCCAATGTTTTTTGGCACAGGGAAACTGGTTCCATAGACGGGGTGGAGGATGGGACAGGAGGCAGGGCTCAGGCAGCGATGCTGTGCAGCCTGCTCCCTAACAGGCCATGCACCAGGGGTGGGGTCCATCGTCAAGTGCTGCGCCTGTGTGGGGAAGTAATATTCTTGCAAAGTTTTATTCTTTTGCACAGTCATTTTCAACAACGATAACAGAGTAGTATGCTGGAGTTTTTCTGAATGAAGCTTTCTTTGTTGTTACTTAACTTCATTTTTAATCTTCATATATAAAAGATTAAATGCTAGGTGCTTAATGACTTTGTAGGGGGAAAAAACATTAGCTTAATGTTTAATCTCACCACAGAACTCCTCATACACCCATGCGAAAAACCAAGAATTACCGCAGAGATTGGCAGTCCTAATGGTTATTTGAAACTCTGCTTCTGTACAACAAATGATCTCTCTCAATGCTTTCATTCTTCAAGCACAGCACTGCTCTGGATGGAAAAGATGCCCGACCAAACCATCTGTCAGAAAGATAGAGTTCAGCTGGAAAAGGCAGTTTGTTTTCCAGCACTCTTAAATTTCCTTGTTTCAAACTGCATGAACTGTGGGGGAATGAAAAGTACTCTGCTTCTCAGAAGCAACAATGGATGCACAGAAATAGCAATAGAATCCAGAGATGGTGTCATTTCTGTATAATCTAAGTTTGGAATACACTCACTCCCCTCTGTAGACATTTTATATACTTCCTGTTGGTTAAAGGTCAGCTATCCAGGAGGCTGTCCTTGGCGTATTTTAAAAACACTGTGGCTGTCATCACAAGGTTTGATCTCAAAAGTACCAAGCAGAGGCTTTTATATATTATTGGACATGTACTCCAACTCACGTCTGTGATCTGTAAATTATGCTTTATGAAATCTAGATATTTTTAACTATCCCATGATCATAAGTGAAAAGCAAATCATAATACACGAACTTCCTCAAATTATCATCTCTTCAGTCTACATACAAATGTACAGGAACACAGTGCTATGAACAAAAAGATGAATGAAAGAGGTGTATGGATGCAAAAGGAGAACAAAACAAAAACCAGAAGCAAAATAATTCTAAGCGAACTGCAATTATCCTGATGATATTAAAGATGAAAAGGTCCTCTCAGGCATTTGCCACATTAAAACATAGGCATAGATTCAAATAATGTGATGATGAGTCCATTAATGTATAAGTTAAAAAAAAAGAAAGACAGATGACAACAACTTAATAGTTTTGCTAATGGTCTGTGATGACTGGTGCTCCGAATGAAATAGAATTCACCTGACACTGATATTTTCTATACTACATATAGCTGTATTATATTAATACCCACATACCAATATACAACAGGTCCTATGCAGAAAACTCCATGCACACATGCCCATAAATAAATAGGTAAATAAATAAAAAAGAAAGGAAATTAAGAATCTTGTGAATCCCCACAGCTAGGTTCCATTAAACAGTGGCAGTTAATAGAGGCCTATAGCACATTGAGTAAAATTTGGACTCTGCGTCAGGACCTTGTTTGGCATCTACTCTCTGCTATCAGCCTAAACTTGAGCAAGTTTAAGTATGGCTAATTTTTATCATTACCAAATGTGGCTAATTTTAAATAAAATAGGCATAGTAAGATTATCACCTCAATTGCTTATCAAGAATTTTGCTTGTTAAAAATTTAATGAATATTTTTATCAAATAATAAAATTTGTTGAAGATTTAATGAAAAACTGTGCCGGAGATTTGAGTTCTTATAAAAGTTAGCTATTATTGTTATTATTGCTACTGTTATTAATATTAGCATCTTGGTCATCATATTGGCCTCTGCCATGTTTCTCGTAAGGATCGCAAATGTTTGGAGATAATAGAAAGAATCTTGAAATTTGTTTCCATTTAATGGTTTAAGCATGGAAAAGACTTCTGATTAGAAGAAAAAGTAAGAAGAGTTTTTATATCCTTTTTTTCTTAATATTATTTCATGAGAGACAATCATGATAGGCTTATTTAGGAGAAGCTTCCCTTCATTGAACACATAACCTCATGCTGGACTTTAACATGAGCATTGGAGAGTAGTGATGAAAAGGAAAAAGAAAAATCTTTGCCTTTATTGATCTTAAATCCTAGAGTGGATGAGGAGGGGACATTCAAAAAAAATAAAAGGAGAGAGAGAGAGAGTAAGTAAGTAAAAATATAGTATATTAGAGAGTTGTGAGGGCTGTGGAAAAAATAAAATAAGAGGGATGGAGACAGAGAGTACTTAGAAAAAACAAGTGGTGCAATTTTAAGTAAATCCAAATTCACTGAGAAGTAATTTGGTCAAAGTCCTTAAGAAGCTGAGGGAGTAATCCATGAAGACATTTGAGAGAATATAATTCCAAACTAATGGAATGTCAAGAGTCAATGTATTCCAGAGGAACAGGGGACTGAATGGTGATAGAGATAGAGTAAGGGGTGAATATTTTTCAGATGTGAGAGTTCATAGGTACACACACACACACACACACACACACACACCTCCAGACAACAAACACTTTCCTTGGTACCTTTACCACAATCCAAAGCAGTGCCACCATGCTGAATGCCATGAGTAAGAGATTCTGAGGGGATGAATTCAAAGAAGTACCATTGTGTTAGATCTTACAGCTTTTTTTTTTTTTTAAGTAAATTTATTTCAGGTTAATGTGAGGGTACAAACAAGATAAAATATTTGATTTTGTTAGGTAGAGTTCATCTTATGCTTATGTCCTACACACAAAAGTTATGCCAACCCACCCTCCCCATGCCCATTCATGGAGAGAACCACAACCCCATTCCCCCCCCACTTGAATTGAAATGAGTTTTTCTCCTATTTGGGCACGTATTGGATCGTCTACTGGCTTCATACTAATATTGAGTACATTAGATATTTGCTTTTCCGTTCTTGTGACACTTTATTAATAAGAATGTGTTTCAACTCCATCCAGGATATTGCAAAGGTGTGAAGTCATCATCTTTTTATGGCTAAATAGTATTCCCTGGTGTGCACATACCACAATTTCTTAATCCATTCCTGAATTGATGGGTATTTAGGTTGTTTCCACATCCTAGCAATTGTAAATTGAGCTGCAGTAAACAATCTAGTGCAAATATCCGTATGGTAAGATTTTTTTTTTCTGGGTAGATAACAGTAAGATTAGCCCATATCACAAAGTCCCAAAGCTACAGATGCTGGCACGGATGTGGAGAGGGGGAACACTTTTACACTATTGGTGGTACTGCAAACTAATACAGCCTCTTTGGAAAGAAATATGGAGACTCCTCAGAGATCTCAAATTAGATCTCTTATTCGACCCAGCACTACTAAGCATCTTATAACTTATTACAAGAAACTTGGCTTTTGCTCTGAGTGAGATAGGAAACTACTGGAGGATTTTAAGCTGAGAGTTGATCATTTAAGTCTTAGCCTAATGATTAAGGACAGGCATATCTATTTTAATTAGTCTTAATGCAATCACATGAATCCTTTCCAAGACAGTGAGACTGGTATGATCACTAGGTTGCAATAAGATGGTACAGTGAATGAGAAACAGAAAATGAGTTTGAAAGGCAATACTCTAATCAATCAGCAAATCTCAGTAAATCTTTCGCAATGAAAAGCACTGCTATTACAAATCACAGTGAAATAATAGCAATTATCACAGTCTTAGGTACACCACAAATTACTGAAATTACTCTTTGGGGAGTGATAAAAATTTGGTAATAAGATCCGAAGAATGCAAAGAAAGTCTATGTAGTTTAACCAGTTAAATTCTGAACCACACCAACTACAACTGTCATGCTATATTCACTTTCTTATTCACTCTTCAAGACCATAATATTTGGCTACTTCATTCAAATGGGATGCAGACTGAGCCAACTCTCAAATTTTATGGCCAAGATTTACCAGTATCCCAAATTCTGGCTACCCAAATGAATCAAGTAATTCGTTAAGAGTTTATGGTAGGTTTTAAATGTAGTATAGAAAATCAGATGTCAATGCCTAAAACACTTAAAGATATAGCCAATCTTACACCCAAATGAGAATTCTTAGTCAAATTACAGTGACTAAAAATGGCTGGAGTTGAGTGACTTCTTGACTAGGACACTTCTGAAGTGAAACTCTTTTGTGTAATGCCTCTGAGTCCCAACTCTACTGAATCCATTCTCTTTCTTTGTTTCCTTGGTTCAGTGTCCTCTCTTATTTCCCCAATATTCTGTTATTAAACTTTTGCTCATCCAACACCCATCTGACAGCAATGTCAACCTACTTAACACTACTGGTGTGAACCTTAACCACTCAAGATGTGACCTAAAATACCATGTGGCAACAATGCACTCTGACGCGATGTGCTTCTCTTTTCTCTTCTCTCTATTTTTTCATAGTATATGATTATATTCAACTTTGTGCTTCAGTTTTATTGTGCTTTGTCCTCTAAACATTTCTCTGATAAGCTCCTCTGGGACAGGTAGCTTGCATATTGTATCCACACCACCATAGGTTCTGACGAAGTGAAAAATACAAGCTGAGACTTTTATGTACCAAAGATTCATGAAAGTTTCAACAAATTTGAAGAAAACATGGTCAGAAGCCTCGCCTAATTGTATTATGCTAATAGTGACAAGAAATGTAATTGCCGTACTTTTAAAAAGCTTTCCCTTTCTTGGTGACGGGGTGAAGAGAAGTGAACTAAAATAAGTACATTTTTTAAATGTAAAACTTAACTCAATCTTAGCTATTATGGATGAACACAATGAAAACAAAATTACAAATAAACTTCGAAACAGGAAGCTTTGCAACCTCAGAAGACTGAGGAGAAGAACAACTAATCCAGGAGGTCATTGTCAACGTATTTTACCCAGTTAGGAAAAGCAGGCAAATGTGAATTTCAAGCAAAGCAGAAGTGAATATGCTTTCTTAAAAGTTTAATGTTTGAAGGAAGAATATGCTCCAATGATCAAATATATATTAATTGAACTCTAATCTCCTATCCCAACTAAAAATTTTTATTTTTCTACATTTCAAATAAGTTAGAAAACTATAAGGAAAAATCTCTGGGAAAATATTGCTGAGCTGGATGGATTGTCCACAATTAATTAATATAATGCACATCTGGTATCTGAAAAAAAGGCCACTTCAATGAGCTGTATTTTTTTTCTTCTATCCTGAAAACACTTTAGATTGACATGAAATATTGATCTGATGTAGTCTTTTCAAAATGTATTCTTTACCTCGTCTTCTGTTCCATTAAATAGTTAGTTGTCATGGCAAATCCACTTTTCCACCAAACTGGAAGCAATAAAATAAAAGATATACTGTGTATTGGTACGTGAGTAAATGGGAGGAGAAGTGAGAAAATCCTAACATCCGTTGAAGAGTGGCCCTGGTGCTCTGTTTAAGGAAAAGTGCCACAAAATACAATGACATGGTCATTCAAGACAGGACTATCATGTGGCAGAAACCAAAGCAGAAGTGCCTGTTCGGAATCCTGTCAAGACATCAAAAAGTCTTTACTACTTCTAAATGAACAATAAAGGGCCTGCAGGTTTGGTTCATCATTTTGCAATACTAAAAAATATAATAATAATTTCTTTGTACATATAGCTAAGAGCAATATTTATCATGTTAGAACAATCACATAAACATATTAACACAAATAGACAAGGGTGTATCTGCAGAAGTAAGTAACTGGATTGATTCTAAAGTACAAGTTCAAAGTACTATCAAGACTTTTTAAAGACAATGAGCAAAATAAGTGTCTATTATCCACAGATGCAAGTATCTATCTATCTCTAGAGATGGTGTGCAGAGGGGTGAGGTGTGGTTATTCCCCCATAACAGAATATAAATAACAGTTGCTTCTAACATCTTCAAGAGCGGACAGCAATGGTAAACTGTGAGAGGGACTAAGATCATGTGGTCTTGACACCTATCTTAAAAGCCACACTGAATCAGAATCAGACCCTCAAATGTCTCACAAACATAAAATACGATTTGAATTACAGAAGCGCTTCTCATCTTCTAATTACAATGCCCAGTCAGGGATGATTATTAACACGGATTAAATGTCTACAATATACCTCCAAATCTGCATCAGACATTGTCCCAATTTAAATTTTTAAGACAGGCAGAGCTCAACTCTAGGGAACTTATCACAATTCTCCCATGCATAAAGCAGCAAAGGTTTTCATCAAGTACTCGTTTCTGGAGGCCACATTAGATACTGCATCTGCTGACAACAAAGTCCAAGAATATGAAACATGGAGTGAATTCTTACTGTATCAGACGTGTTATTGTACACTGTATTAAGTGTCACATATAAATGTCCGCTGTTGAGGAAATCCACAAATGTTCACAGCATGTTGCAAAGTAGCAGATAACAAGGGCTTCAAAATAATTCCTGTTTCTTACAAGAGCAGCATGGAATAGCCTAGAAAAGCCTGGTCATTTCCTCCAATATGTTGCATCACAGAAGGTTACACACTTCTCTAGGCTTCAGCTTCTCTTTCATACGTTAGGGATCATAATATGCAGCTTACTTCACATACGTAAGAGACCCAGAATAAAAATAATCTTATTCCAAAGAGAAGATAACGAAGAACGGGTACTTTTTCTGCCAGTTTTTGTTTTCACTTTTGTTTTGATCTAAGTATATTCTACTAGGCACATAATATCAAATTGCTGTCTTCAGAGCCGTTTGAAATACTGTTACTCTCTGTGTGACTGTGCCACCAACTGCATGTTTAGGTCTATCAGTGCCTTTTATTTTTAATGTTAATAATACATTCCTTTTTTAAACTTTTCACAATTAATGTAATTAGAGACAGAAGTCCAAGATCAAACCTACAAAATAATGTATATTCAAAGAAGAATATACTCTTGTTTTCTTGTCATGTACTCACCCCCAGATAAGTGTGTGCATGTATATTACACACTAAAGAAACGTGTATCACCTAAATTGGAAAAATGATAGTGAATAGTACACATTACTTTCCATTTTGTGTTTTTAAACTATATACATATGTGTACATGAGTGCATGTATTACACACACACACACACATATAAATAAATATACACAGTCCCTGACACAATGATTGCACTCACAGTTCTTTTACTTTTCAATAGGTTTATTGAGGTACCAAATGCATTTTCAACTGACTATATTCTTGATGTACCATGGTTCTATCAGTATGTGATCCCATCATAAATCAAGGAGCAACTGCATATTTGTACCTATACAGAAGGTACCCAAAGAAGGTTTACTCATTTTAAGAAAGGAAAACCTGTGTTAAAATTGTAATACTCAAGATACACTGCTAACACTCATTATTTTGTTATTGTTTCTTGTGTCTCTTGTAATTGCAGAAGTCAAATATGATTTGAGGTATTACAATTTGAATACAGCTTTTTCCTTTCTTAAAATGTGTACACACTTTGTGGCACCCTCTGTATATAAAAATGTCAATATCATATAGATAGGTTTCTTAATCACATTTACAGCCGAAAAGTATTGCATTTGTATAAATGCACCACAATACTATTAAGGGCATTTTTATTGTTTCCAGTCCTTTGCCGTTACAAATAGACTCCCCGTGAATGGCCTCGGGTGTCTTTTTTTCCATATTTTTTCCATTGTATTTGTGAAATAGGTTTGTAAAAGTGAAATTGGTGGGTTAAAGGGTAAAAGTATATGTAATTTTACTTGACACTGCCAAATTTCTCTTTACATGAAGTAAAGACATTTTGCATTCCCATCAACAATTCCTATGACAGTATATGCTATGAAACTTTTGAGTTTCTGCTAATTCAAAAGTTGATAAATAGTTTTGTACTATAACTTAAATGTCTGTTTCTCTTTTCATAAGTAAATGTGGGATCTTAACACATGGTTAGAAAGACATTTGCATTCCTTTTTCTTCTTTCCCATTCTCTATCATTGACCTTTTTTGGGTCTCCTGCATTATATGACTCAGTCCGTGAATTTTCTTAAGACACACTAAAATATTGCCTGCTTCTTTGTTATAGAGTAAAATTACTACAGTAATTGTCCATTTTAGTAACATTCAATGAAAGTTTACCCTAACGCAGTTCTGGACTAATCTGACTTTTACCCTGCTTCCTTAATTACCTCCAATCTTGGTCTCAAAGTCTCAACTGACTCTTTGACTATAGCCTACTAACATCCTTACCTTTGTCCTAAAATATAAGAAGGAAAAATTAGACACTTACAGTATAAAATTTAAAACAATAAGCAAATCTGCTAATTCCATGACTCCCCATTGCTAACCTTTTTCCCTCCTCACTTAGCAAACAATCTTTTGAAACTTTTAACTTTTACTGGGGGTAGCGGTAGCGGTTGGGTGTGCTTTCTCAAGTTCACTCCAGCACATTGTTTTTAACCCTCTACTTCCCAAAGGCTTTCATATTTATTGATTCTATTTCGGCTCTCTGTGCTACCATTAAGAAGGAAATTCCTCCATTGTTATTGACGTCCCAGACTCCCTGGGTCCCACAGCACCCTTCTCCTGATTTTCCACCTACTGCTCTGGCCATTTGATGGTGGTGTCCCTTAGAGACTTCCCCAATCTTCTCCTTGGATTTTTTTCTAAGACTCTCTTCTGGACCACTACTTTCCCATTACATAAACCAACCATTAAAAAACCCATCTACTTTCACAGTTTTCACAGCCATATATTTCCTGGTAGCTCCCAAATTTATGTCTTCTTTCCTCTCTCCTTCAAAGTTTATTCTCATAAGAAATATGCTTAGTATCTCAAACTTTCTATGTCAGAAACTAAATTCTTCTCCTCAGTCAAATTTGTTATTCTTTACATATTCTAAGAGGCTTTTCATCCTCTTTCTATTTCAACAGAGTTAGAACCTGGAGCGTTCTGGGCTATGACTGAGTCTAGGCTCCTTGTCGGCAGCCCCTGGCTGGGTGCTGGACTCCCGCTCATTACTACTCTCAGCCCATCCCACACGCTGCTGCAAAATGCTGCATTTGCAATCAACCATGCCTGCTACTGGCTAAAAATCCTCCAACAGGCTTCCCGTCTTTTATAGTAAAGCCCAGCCTTCTGCAAATATCCTACAAAGACAACAATTTCCATGATAGGGTTGCTCTGACTTCATCTCATACAACCTTCTTGAGCTTTACATGAGAGTCACATAAAATTTCTTGTAATATTTCCATAAATACAGTTGAGATCTATGCAATTTGTGCATGAAGCTGCCTACTTCTTCAAAATACCACCTTCCATCCTCTTCCCCTCATTATTCTCTTTCCTGTTTAATGTTTTAGGTCACAGGGCACCTCCTCCTAAAAGACATCTTGTCTCCCCTCCACTGTTACCACCATGGGTGAGCTAAGAAAAGCTCTTAGAGAAGACTCATATTATTGGTTACATATTCTATTCTCTCAGCAAACCACTGTGCTGATCTGTTTCCATGTATAACCCACTATAGGCTCAGAAAAGCCTATCATGTCCCCTTCAGCAAAGTAAATCCAGCAATTAGCAAAGCCCTTGATTCAATCCATACATCTTTATTGCCTGAAGCATGTAGAACATACTCTTATTCTTTGTACAAAGAAAAACTTCCAAATAAAAAAATGCTTTACATATAAAATAGAACAAAGCAAATGGAACAAAGATAAGAAATGAATAAGATAATAAAAAAATAATGGAGTTATTTAGTTGTAGGATTAAAGAAATAGGGGAGTAAATAAAAAAAATTCTACTCAATTGCAAAAGAGATAGAAATAATAAAGCCAATGCAATAAACTTTTAAAAAGTGAAACAACAAATTTTGTGCAATTCATAACTAACACAATAATGTCGGGTGTATTTACTATAAGTTGAGGTGGTAAGAAGTTACTCTGTTATAGTGTAATTGGCTTTATTCTTGAAAGTATTTATATTTTTTACCAGAAAAGTGAAGATAATTCCTGGATGATTTTAGTACAGCACACTTGCATTACAACTTATACTAATAGGTTTAAAATTATAGTGATTACCTTAAAATATAGTTATCTACAGGTTTAATACTATCCAAATTATATACTTTTGTTAAAATTAGCTTTCGGCATTTCTGCCACACTGAATTAGAGCTACGTATAACTATATGCAATTGGAAAATCTTAAATATCTTTATTTGCTATTTTCTTCTTGGTTTGTTAATCATGACTCTAGAATAGCCATACATTTTTAATGTAATTTTCTTCAGGAATTAACAAACCTGAGATTTTAATATAGATTACCAGAACATTAAAATATTACTTAATAATAACTTAAATTATATGAATTTTTGAATTTTGAAAGTACTCTTCATTTTTTAGGACTCTAGTGATAATTTTTCTGCATAATGAATTTGGTAAGATGGTTCATTAATATTCCACGAGTTCTTTTTTAGAACAGAATCTTCCACAATACTTTAAAACTGTTGTCACTACATTTATTTGTTGAAATGCTCTGAATATATGCTAATTGGTATTGCAAATTGAATTCGTGAAGTTCTCCCTCATGAACATGATGAAGCTCATTCTTCACTGTTTTTAGCTCTTGTAATTCATTGTGTGCTTATAGTGTAAAAGTTAAAAATAAAAATAAAAAATTTAAAAGCCTATCTTGAAATGAGGTGTTGAGAGTTTTAAGCATGGAATTCTTTAAAAGAATGTCAATATCATGTTCATTAGAGTTGAGCACTCAAGAGTTATAAAGCACTGATGATCTACCTCAGGTTACAGCCCTAATTCTAAAAATAAAAATGGTTAAGAAATTCTAATTTCCTACTTTTACTTATTTCATAATTTTATTAAAATAACAGCAAAAGACTTCTATATAAAATATGGTTTTCCTCAAGCAATCATGAAGCCTGGCAATAAAGTATTCTTGAAGGTCTCTGATATACTAAAACTGAGGATTCAATTTTCTTAACTGTGTTTCTCAGGAAAGTATTACTTAGGATAGCAATGCCTGCTAGTAGATTATTCTGTCTCTTTGCAATTACTTATGGCAACCTGCTGTCAACAGTCACAGTTCAGAGACTCCTACAATATGTGAGGCTGCAAACGTTTACATTGGGATATCTATCTCTTGTACAAATGTTTGAAGGTATATTGTGAGAAGAGATAAATAGCTGCCTTTCTTATCTAACATGTATTAATATCCGAGAACTTCAAAGACCAACAGTAGCCTGGGTCATTAATTACAGCTGGCGTGGCGTTTCTTGCACTGCTCATAGAGTCTCTCCTAGAGATGACTTCTGTACAGTTGTGAAAAATGAGGACATTCCTCAAGGGCAGCCTCCAGAGAGAATGTGACTCATGTCAAGTTTCTGGTCGCTGCTCCCATCGTCTTATAAAAGTATGAGAAACAAAAGAAGAAAGAGTTCACACACATTATCTACAGACATGTACAGAACTTCTCTTTTCCCTTCTATTTGAAATGACCTCTTCTTCCTCCCTCCCCCATGCAGGGTTGGCTCATCCTTGCCAGGTGGTGCAGGAACTCCCCTTGACACAGTTTATTATGTGAAGAAAACGTAACAGCAGAAGCTCACATCATTCAGATGACTGGACACAATTGCTAACCGTTCTTATTTTGATCCATAATTTCCCTCAGGATCAGGCCCTATCTCTTGGAGCCATTATCTATCTTATTAGCTTTTACAGACTTGCAATTGTTTATTTAAAAAAAGTCACCAAATTCCCTACCCTCTCCTCTGTCTGGGCTTCATGTCTAAGGACACTGATGGGATTCTAGTTAAAGCTGACACCACAAGGCACACTTGCCTGCAGATTTAGCTTGTGCGCCTCATCTCGTGGTCTCTCAGGAACTCTCCAACTGCCATTATGTACATGGACCCTTCTAGAGACTTACGGGAAATACAGCCCAGTAGTCTCCAAGTTTTGTTTCTCTCATGTTTTCTTTTTAAAACATTCTTTTGATGTAGGTTATAGTATTCTTTTTTTGTGCATCTAACTTTTCTCTGCAACAGTTATATAACAAAATGCTAAATATTCATTTCACCTGTCACACTGAGAGCACCCACGCTTAATCAGCATGCCTAGCCTGGTACACATATCCTTAACTGAGCCACAGATTGGGACATATTATAAATGCTAATTAACTTAATAAAAATTGTCCTGTAGCCTTCTCCTAAAAGCCAAACTCTTTTTTTCCTTCATTTTTTGTCTTTTCTTTTATTATTATTTTTTTGAGACAGAGCCTCACTTTGTTGCCCAAGCTAGAGTGCCTAGAGTGCCAAGGCGTCAGCCGAGCTCACTGCAACCTCAAACTCCTAGGTTCCTCAAACGATCCTCCTGCCTCAGCTTCCTAAATACCTGAGACTATGAGTGCCTTACACAATGTCCAGATAATTTTTTCTATTATTGTTAGTAGAAATAGGTTTCTCTCTTGCTCAGACTGGTGTTGATTTCCTGGGCTCAAGGAATCCTCTTGCTGGGCCTCCCAGAGCATTAGGATTACAGGTGTGAGCTGACCTAAACTCGCTTTTCTTCCAAGTATTTCTGCTATAAATAAAAATCCACAAATATTTATTGAAATCTCTCACTGATGATTCCAAATCAACAAAATCACTGACCTCAAGAAATATGTAAACATTTTAAAAGAGACCAGTAAACAGGCAATTTCAAAGTATGAGGGAGGCAAGAAAAAGTTCCACTGGATGACCGCTTGGCGCACTTGTGCAAGCCACCAGGATAGGAATGCGTGGAATGCAGACATTGCTTTATTCTCAAGTACCGCAGGTTAAAATCCATTTTGGAAAATGGAACTTTTCCCATAAAGGTTGGAGTGTTAACCGAAGAAAAGAAAGAAAACAAAATTCTTAAGTGGCATTTTGAAGTAGAAACAGATCTCATTATAGCAGTGGATAGTTTTCTGCTGTATTCTTTGCTGCTAACACGTAGTACTTCTGTGATCACACCAAAGGAAGGACTCAGGTAACTTTTAAAACTCTCAGTAGTCTATTGTCCAGGAACTGTAGGCCACATCACTTTTCTTAGTTTGTGGAGCACAGTTTACCACTTGGGACAACTTGGTTTCTATACCCCCATATTCCATCAAAATAAACGAAGATGGAGGGATGAAGCAACATTTTAAGCAGAACAGGGAAGATGAAGGAGTGGAAAATACAAGAAAGGAAACGTCCGTCACACCGGACACGGAGGCACCTTTCTTCTGAATTAATCTCCCCATGCTCCCCTCTGAGTTAAATAATCTTCATTCGTTCCAAGGGTTTATGCCCAAAGGGTTTCCCAAAGGAAAAAAATTATAAATAGGGACGCATTCCATGAACAACAGCATCTCCACTTTCAGAAAGTTATACCACTGAGAACAGGTACGTCCATGCATTGTTGTTAACAAAGAAGGAGGGGGTCGAGTGATTTTAGGAGATATTCCATAGAGATTCCATCACAGTCCCAAAAGTCTTAAAGGATTTTTTTTCTGATCATTTTCTCTCCATCTGAAAAACCTGACTTTTCTGTGAAATCACTGGAACCTCACCCATTCCAGTTCAGTTGTGTTTCTATCATAAAATGTGACATCAAAGATTTCAGTGGTGAAACTCATTAAAGCAAATATATCTCCATAATAACCAACTTCTATATCCCCTCCTTTATAATGTACATCTTCTCAGAATTCTAGCTATATGTTTTACATTAGGCCATTAAATTATTATAGATGATCATAATTTTCCTGTAGCTAAAAGATTATTTAGAACACATCATCTTTCTCAGCTAAGCAATACATAAATTTATTCTCAAATAAATATATTTTAATTATACCTAAAGGTGATAGCTTTATATTATTTCTATTTTATGGTGAACATTGAAACTCTTGTCCTTTTAAGCATCATGACGTATAAAGAACTATTTTCTATAAATTATAATTTTCCCTTACGTTCCTAAGGACATATGTTGCTAGACTATGGCTAAGTTCAGCACTGATTTCTAGATACCACTTCTATCCTCATAATACTTTCAGTGTCTGTGCACCCTTAAATAACCTGCCTGCTCCCATAGCTAATGTCTATGTCAGATAAAGTTCCAATGTTTCAGCCAACAGTATTTAAGTCTATAGTGGACTTAAGATGACTTAAATTCCTTACTCTTTCCCTTATGGAAATAACGAATGTATTTTTCCTCCCTTTGTATTTTGGCTGATCTTGTGTCCTGCTTTGACAAATGAAATGAGGCAGAAGAGAAGCGCTATAACTTCTAAGGTTAATTCTTAACAGAACGGCAATTTTTTCCCTCACTACTTGAAATGTTTGCTTTGGAAGGCAACTACTTAGCAAGACATGCTAAGGCCCATAAGCAAATTCAAGGAACCCATGGGGAGAGAAAGGCCATATGAAGAAGTAAAGATGCTGGGCGGCACCTGTGGCCCAGTGAGTAGGGCGCCAGCCCCATATACCGAGGGTGATGGGTTCAAACCAGCCCCCGGCCAAACTGCAACAAAAAAATAGTCAGGCGTTGTGGCGGGCACCTGTAATCCCAGCTACTCAGGAAGCTGAGACAAGAGAATCGCCTAAGCCCAGGAATTAAAGGTTGCTGTAAACTGTGATGCCACAGAACTCTACCAGAGGGTGAAAAAGTGAGACTCTGTCTCAAAAAAAAAAAAGAAAAAAGAAGTACCAGGATGCAGACATATGAAAAAGCTTTCTTGGCCTCCCACCTCAGCTCACCTGCCAGCCAGGTGCAGCAGGGCTAACACCACCATCCAATGCCTGAGCAGCAGCAATGGTGCCTATAAGCCTGGCCTCCACCTCTGGTGAACAGAATCAGGAACAAAAAGATGGTGCCAGTTTTAAATCACCAAAGGATGGAGCTATATATTAAGAAATCATAGATAAAACAGAATCTACCTTCAATACTTTCTGAATATCTCCTGGTTAGCACAATAATTCACCATAACTTCCTTTGTGACTTTTTAAAAGACAAAGGAAGTTGCTTATTTTAAGTATTTGCACACTACAAATTTTGGCTGAACATTTTTCAAGGTTCAGGATAAAAGAAACAAGTGTATTTCTCAAGGTCTTAGTATAAAGGTGTTTCATGATAGAAAATGGCTTTTGAGCTGTTTTTATTCACGCATTCAAATAGGGGTGAGTTGTTTTGACAAGTGATGTACGTTTTCAGAAGATAAAATTTTGTATTTACTTTATTTCATCTTGCCTTTTTGCTTAGAAAAGAAAGAGAATGGGAAGGAAAGAGGGAAGGAAAGAAGGAAGGAAGGAAGGAAAGGAAAGCGGGAGGTAGGTAAGGAGGGAACATGCGTGGAAAAGATTACTATAATTAAGTATACTTGGGTTTGCCCTCCGTCCGCCCAAGTAACTAACTCCACGGACATTGAAACAAATAAGCAGAAAGGTTTTCTTTGATCTCTTTCCCTTCAAACAATTTAGAAGAGTTTTCTTAACTATTGAGTCTGAATGTCTATCCACACATGAGCATTGCCAGCAACAGGATGTTAAAGTTAGATATTTTCAGGAACACAACTTGCAATGCATCTATTGGTATGCCGTTAAGACTCTGACAGTAGCTAATGAACCACCAAATACTAAAATCCTAGAGGCCACGGGGATCCTGATTTCTTAATAAACTGCCCTGCGTTACTGTAATTGGATGACCTGACAAGATTTGCAAAACCAATAGGTCTAACCTAAGAGTCCATGGATTCAAAAACACAGGAGGGTTGAATCCTCATGACAAAATCAAATGACACCATTACTCAGTCCTCATGTATGAATAGGTAATTAGTAACTCATTAGGATTTAAGTCATAGTCATTCAGTATTTATATTGGGAATCCAGGAATCCTTCTGGTATATCATTTCATATACTTTTTCTCTCTGGGTCCTTAAAAGAGATTTTAAAAAAGAAATGATCAAAGTCCCAGTTGATTTCTGTCAATGTATCTTCCCCTCCACCATGCTCCCAAGTCTTATCCTAAAACCCCAAGCAGGACATCAAGGATTACTGCCTAACGTGAACTCTAAAAAACACTTCCCAGGCAGTATCTTGAATTTCCAAAAGCTTTAGAAACTAAATGGTTTTTCTTGTGTGTTAAAAGATTAGCAGCCACCAACTATGCCCTGCCATAATTCAGCAGGTGTATTGTAAAAAAATTGATTTTTCTTTAAATTTTTTCAGAGAAAAAGAGGTGATTTGATTTTAAATAGCTCTATAATCTTTACAGAATTTTAAGAAATGAAAAACTTATATTTTGCTTATTGTTAAGAATAGTTTAACTAAAAATTCCTCCTGTGAAATGGTGTGAAGTCTTAGTAGCTCTGGTCATCCTCAAGGGATCAAGAAAACATTTCAGCACCGCTATTTTTCTTCCTGTTGTGTTTGTAAATAATTTCAGGACAATGTGGTGGAATAGAGGGGAATATTTTGACCAAATAAATGTGCTGAGTTTGAAATAGTTCTCAGTTTCCTCAATACATGAGGTGGGAAGGACACACATATCCATAAATTTATAGTTTGTTGAAGTAATTTTTTCTTTGAATTAAAAAAGGATTCCACAAAGGCTGTCTTCCATCTCTCCCGCGACTATTATTTTTCTTCTTCTTCTTCACAGACAGGGTGATTAGCTATGACTGACAGCAACATACAGCTGTTTTAGGATAAATAAGAGAGGCAATTTCTTAAAGAGATGCCTCCCATTTCCCAAATTATGTGAATCTCACAGAATATAAGCACACAATGTGTTCACTATCATGTATTGAGGTCTCCATATTCCTTAATTATAATACAGGACACAGGGTTTTCATAATGCTAAATCCTATCCATCAGCAGGCTCTAGGCTTCACAGTGTCACGCAGACATCCAAGAACGTAACATTATCCTTCTTACTGCAGAAAATACAAGTACTTGTAAAATCCTATGTTAAAGTTTCTAAATATTGTCTCATTGTTTCCATAATGTGAATGTCTTATAAGGTATAGAACTGTCTTTCAGACTATGACAATAGTCCCTTTCCTTTTACCTATCCTCTGGCTCCAAAATATATGCAAAATTGGCATTCATTTCTGAGTCTAATGCTTGGAGTACAGAGGAAACTATTCTCTTTCCAGTTTGTTAAGAGACCCTTATTAACATATGTAGACCAATGCTATAAAAATGCTCCCTACTTACCACTGTTTAACTTTACCATGGTGTAACAGCATAAACCATAACCCAGTTGTAAGTAGAGGGACTTATGACTTAGGGTAGTTTCAACTTATGTTTTTTTGTTTGTTTGTTTATTTGTAAATCACTTATCAGCCTTTTGGCTAAGATCACGGGTAGTATAATTCATTCTTTTACCTCCTGATGTTTTTAATTCGCAATGAGTTTATCAGAACCTAACTCCATCATAAGTCAAGAAGCATCTGTACAGAAAAGGATATTCATGCATGTATATAAATATTCATACACATACCCGCGCACACATGGATACATACCATTGAAGTGAATGCCAACAAGTTGAAAATGTTTCTTTCAGTTTTTCTAACAAAGAGCTAAGATTCAGGGAAATGAAGAGATTCCCAAGACAGTACAGCTAGTAAACGCAAAGGGCAACTTTTGGTTACAAATAATCCTACATAATAGCCATCAGGTTTTTTTAATGAGGACAATGATTTGGCATCTGTGCCTGACCAGTAAATCATATTGGATTCGCTTCCACAATTCATAGTAGCAATTAGTATTGTCATCCTTTTTTCTTTTCCTTTTTTTTTTTTTTTTTTTTTAGGCGGAGTCTCATTATGTCACCCTTGGTAGAGTGCTTGGTGTCACAGCTCACAGCAACCTCAAACTCTTGGGCTTACGCAATTCTCTTGCCTCAGCCTCCTGAGTAGCTGGGACTACAGGTGCCCACCACAACGCCTGGCTATTTTTTTTGTTGCAGTTGTCATTGTTGTTTAGGAGGC
The DNA here is from genome assembly GCA_963574655.1 of Perodicticus potto. Lineage (NCBI taxonomy): Eukaryota > Metazoa > Chordata > Mammalia > Primates > Lorisidae > Perodicticus > Perodicticus potto. The sequence goes on from CAUYRH010068358.1 coordinate 43,631, forward strand.
CCGGGAAGAGTTCTAACCCACCAGCCCCAGTGTATGCAGCCGATGCCCTAACCACTGAGTTATGGACGCCAAGCTGTCATCCTCCTTTTAATAGATGAGGAAACTAAAGGTCAGAGAGTTAAGGTAATTTGGTTAGAGTTGCATGACTTCCATGTGACAGAACCTCTGTCCTTTGAGTCCATGTTCTTGTCTACCCCAGCAGACAGTTTCTCAGCAGAGCACGCTCCTGTTTTCTATGCAGGTGGGAGCACGTGCACACACCTGCACCGAGACACCTGCACTGGTTATAAGTTGATGAAACACATAAGGATCTGACTTACCAGAAATCAAGGAGGAACATTTCTTAAAGAAGCCAACTGTTAGAGGACCTATTTTGATAATGTCCAAATTTTTATGAAAAAAGCAATGCAAAGTGTATAGCACTGTAAAATAAACCTGTCTACTTAACATTTATATTAAATGGGAGGTGATGATGAGGCTGAATGTACAAAATTATCTCTGAAACATAGCAGAGGAAATCATGAACATAATAACAATGGTTATCTAGTAAAAGAATGATAGAATGAGGAACTGCATAGCTGTGCAAGGACTCTGGGAAGGAGATGTTCCATCGTTTATGTGCGTGCAATATCTGATGTTTAAAATGCATGAGTATATTATTCATAAATTAGAAAAGAAGGTGTGTTTTGTTCAAAAATTATTGAGAAGTAGAAAAAATAGACTTGGTTAACACTGATCAATGAGGTAAGAAAAATGATAGAGACCTCTGAAAAATAAAACTTATATTTGATACTTACGTTACTGGAAAACCAGGGGCAAAGCTTAAACCTCCTCATTCATTAAAACAATGAAGGCAATTTTTTGCTCAAGAGTATTACGAGAGACAAAGATGATTTTAAGCTTTTCTAAATTACAAAGTTTATGCATACACACACAAATACATGCATGCACACCCATCCTAAGGTTCTCATTAGTTTTTCACTAATACTAAAAGTAGACATAAGACATTAAAACTAAATATGCATAATTAGTTGTCTTCACACATGACAAATTATGAACTTTGCTTCATAGATGACGCAAACTAAAGTATACATTTTTGAATATCTAGTTTGCATCTTTTGAAAGAAATATAACTTCCATCTTTCACAGGATTCTTGATAAAAAATGAAATTATGTATGGTTAAAATTTTCAAAGTAAATTAAATTTCCAATTGAACACACCAAAGACAGGAGCTGTGCTCTCAGCACATGATCTGACAAAGTGTAGGTGCTCGCCAAACACCTAGGAAATAACTTCAACCTCCTGATGTAGGTAAGACTAGGGTCTCTAGAGGCAGATGTTCAAAACCTGGTCTGCCACTTGAAGTCATGCGGCCCCCATCAGATTACCTTCACTCCCTGACCTTCAGTTTCCTCCTCATTGAAACAATATGAATTTCCACCCAGAGTTCCAATGATCATTATCAGTACATGATGTAATGATCGGTATCAGTACTAGCGACTACTGCTACTATCACCTATGGAATGGATTTCAATATCAGCCACAAGTGGCAAATTACTGTCCTCACTTTAATAAAGAAGCTGATGGTTATTATGAAATGTATGATTGTATGTGACCACAAGATACCCTCTGCCCTTCCTAGCTGTGCTGTCTTGGCACTCTTGTAAGCTCTCTAAATCTCAGCTCCTCATTAGCAAAACTTCACTAAAAGTAGTGTCTATGACAGAGGGCTTTGACAAGAATTAAATGAGATACAGCACTTGGCCGCTACATGGTATGTAAGAATACTGATTCAAAATTTTACCTCTTATCAATGATAATAAAAATGCCACTAATTCCATCACTAAAATCCTTTTCCTCTTATCATCTGGAACTTACACTTTGTAATTTTGCTACAGGCTTATCAGACTCATCTTCTGTGACCCGTGTCAGTCTGGTCAAAGTCACAGTTAGTAGTAGGGAATCCTTGCTGCTAATAAAGGCGGACTTCTCAGAGTGTGTTCCACAGACAAGGTATTATTGGGGCACCATTTATAGATGTAGAACCATGAAGCCCAACCTGAATTCACTAGACTGGGACCTGTTTTTTGACAATACCCACAAGTAATTCATATGAACATTAAAGTCTAAAAAGTGACACTCTAAAAGTGCCTCACAAATATAGTAGCCCTTAGCCATATGCGGCTATTTAAATTTAGATAAAGTAAAATTTAAAATGGATTTATTCTATGGCACTAGTCAAAATTTAAGTTTTTAGTATCACATGTGGCTGGTGGCTACCATATTAGAAAGTATAGATATCGAACATCTAGAAAGATGAAAATATTTCTAGACTGTACTATTGTAAAGAGCTGGTCTTTTCTGTGAGAAAGTTAGACATATTCTAAGAAATTAAGGTTCAATAATTCTATAAGTTTTTAAACTCCAAATTATTCACTGAACCTTTTGTACACAGTATACAAATAGTCAAGCAGACTTACTTTTAATTATGTTTTTTAAATCCCAATTGTAAAACTAAGGGCTGTTGAAGGGAAGTGGCTGGCCCCACGTGCAGGCAGAGATTCCTGGCCCCAATTCTGTTTATTTCCTCCTACCCCCTCACTTTACATTCATAGGGCCCACATTTCATCCAGTCTCCAAATATCTGCTCTCAAAACAGAGCATATCATGCAATCATAGAGAGGCAAATAAACGCAAGTTAAATATGAAATGATAATACTCCCCGCTCAGTCTCAAGTTAAAGGAAGAAAAGTCATGGTAGAATACAGATCTATGCAGATGGATGAGAAGTGCAATTTTTCAGAATACTGATGGTCAGGGAAGGAGTCACAAGGGAAGGAAAATTTATGATAGTCCATGAATCAGACCACGTGTGTGGCTCAGCTCTCTCCTCCCAGGGCAGCTGTGAAAGCAGCCTCTCCAGGGACAACTACCACCACTCAACTTGATCTGAATTTTTCGTTAAATCCTCAAAGAAAGGCTTTTCACATCCTTGTGTGTAATTATCCTATCTCATCTTCTCCCAAAAGAGCTATTTCAGATTGCCAGATTGTTCTCTCCTATCTTTCAAAGACACCTGCACCAATTTGGGGGGAAGAACCCGACCAGCAGTGCTGGCTGACTGGCTGCATTCCAGGACTTCTCACTGCTGGTGAATCGAATCTGACACTGGGAGCTCCACAGGGCTTGTAGAAAGCTTTGATAAAATTGCTTAAGAAGTTGGCAGTGACATCAAGTAGAGGCCCAAATTGCACTAGTTTTCTGAGGTTTGGAATGTTAAGAAAATTTTTTGAAAATTGCAAATACAATGTAAGCATGACTGCCTGCTCATCATTGCAGTGAGAGACTGGGGAACCAGATCACACGATGACTATGCAATGTTAGGAAAGTATCCCTTGCCGTGACTTAATTTTATGAATCTGGAAAGTCAGATGTTAATGGTAAAAGACAGATGAGTTGCAAAAAATGTCTGTTAAGAAAGACAACCACAAAGGTTATAGTTCAAATGCCCTGTTGAATGTTAACCAGTTTTATATCTAATTTTGTAAGCTTCGTAAGCCACTCCTTTCTTAACTGCCTATATAAATCTATTTTTCCACAAATACTCTTTGAATTAGCTTTACCATCTTGACGGTTCCTTTATTAATGAGTTAAATTCTTGACTCACATTCCCTACCTATTTATATGGGAGCCATGTTTTTATAACCTGAAAATTCATTTCACAAGGATCAGGACTGTGTCTTAGACCCTCATATCTGACCTGGGGCAGGTCTTCCTACGCTGCTCTACTTTACTTGTGAAATGAGAAACTGCAGCAAATATGGACTTCATCCAAACCACGGAACAGCGAACTTACTGATTCCAGATAGAATCCACATGATACATCTGGTCTCATTAAACCTACCACTCAGAAAAAAAAAAAATTAAATTAAATTAAAATCAAACACAAACACTAACCCAGCTGGGACCTTTAATTCTTCTCCAGTTTTTCTTTATTGACATTAACCACTGATAATCAGCCAAGATTTCTATGATTCTGATCACTGAGATGCATGCTACCAACTTTTAACCTGGGATGAAGACACTCTTGCTTCAAATGTGTCAAATTAATCAGTTATGTGATTTTGATCAAATCAGCCTTTATGATTTTCAGCTGATATCTCGGTTTACCACGTGACTTGATCACATGGTTAGTTCTAAAATTCTTTTAAAGGAGATGTATCTATTAAAAGGGAAAAAACTGAGAGATAATTGAATTCTATTATTTAAACTCTTGGAGTCAGAACTATGAGCCCACAGTATGTGTTACTGGTAATTACCGTCTGCAGATTTTATACTGGCAATTTGACTATTGCTTTCCAGGCTCAGGTCATTTACTATGTGCCCACCTAAAACATACCTACAAGAATGGTTATTTTCTCCTTAAAAATTGGCTGTAAATGGAAGTCAGCAGATGGTACTATTCGATAGGAACATGTTATGATATTGGCTTAACTTTTTATTTCCTGTATAACCTCTTGGTGCTTTGTGACCGCTCTGAAACACCTTTTCCTGGTTACAGTGACTCATTTGGAGGTTTATATAACAATTACAGGCTTGTTATGCTGCACAACACCAAAGCAGCAATTGTATACCATGATGGCTTCGTCCTGTGTTTTCCTTAACTAAAATTGCCTGTGTGACCAATGAGTAATGCGAAGCTGACATTTCTGAGCCCAAGCAGCTAATCCTAGCTTGTATTTACCTATTTTCAAATATTTGCACCATCTGTGATTCCATATTAATTTTTTTGGATTTGCTCTCACAGCTCAAGGACTGGCTCTCAGAAGGAACAAAGTAGCACTCCAAATGCGGAATATATTATAAACACGAGATGAAATTTAACCATGGGATAGGGAAAGAAAAAAACAAATTCAGAAAAGGAAATGCATATTCAGTTCTCCACCTTTGAAATCCAAACTTTGTAGACTTCTCTGCATTATAAAAAATATAAAAATGGATGCCATATATATTTTGTAACCAACTCCTAATCCATGTTTGCCTAGAAACAAACATGGATTGTGGTTGTCTTTCTTTCTCCATATAATCTCCAAATAAACAAAAACAGGAGCTCAGTATTAAAGGTGCCCTTACATATCCCAACTTAGTCAAATAATAAGGAAAAATACTTTAAAGCTGGGTTCCAAATTAGTGGGAATTAGCCCTTGTAGTTCCATTTTCCATTACTCTGCCTATGTTTGGTATAGTGATCCAACACATATTAACAGCCAAATAATAAGCACCACCATTTTTCAAATTTACTGAATATTACAACTATCCTATCGCTAATCTTCACAGCAATTCTGTATGGTAATATCATTCCATTTCCAGAAGAAGTATCAGCTTCAAAAAGAGATTTAATCCCTGACTTCTTAACTTTCCAGCTTGAGCAGGGAAAGCTCAAGCTTAAAGGTAAATGAAAAGAAAGCCCTAGTTATTTCCCCTGAACAATTCTGGGTGACTCAAAGAAATTATTCATGTGAATTTATTTCTTTAAGCATATTTATGTTTCTTAAGATCTGGTGCTGGCACTTGCTTTTCCAAGAACTCTCTTTAGGAATAAAAATGATCACGGTTTCTGGGAAAGGCTTACCTACCAAGAGATCCAGTGACTCAAGAAGTCTGTTGTTTTTATTAAGCCTCTAAGAAAACCCTAAAATTCACCTGCATGCATTCTGGACTTCCTATGGCGGATCCATCCAACTACCCCTCTGTGACTACTGAGCTGCCCTTACAAATGCTGAGAGTAGAGACTAGTGGAGGCTCATCACGCTGCAGGGAAGAGCAGAAGTTTAATCAAGCCAGCTTCTGTTTGTGTACATAGATAGAAACATCTATTCAGAAATGCATGCATAGAACCTAGAAAGTTTACATTATGGACTAACCTAGTCAAACAAACAAGCTATTTCAAAATTTAAGAAATCCTTCACTGGGGCAGCACCCATTGCTCAGTGGGTAGGGCGCTGGCCACATAACCAAGGTGGTGGGTTCGAGCCCGGCCCCAGACAGCTGAACAATGACAACTGCAACTAAAAAATAGCTGGGTGTTGTGGCAGGCCCCTGGAGTCCCAGCTACCTAGTGAGGTTGAAGCAAGAGAATCACTTAAGCCCAAGAGTTTGAGGTTGCTGTGACCTGTGACGCTACAGCACTCTACCTAGGGCAGCAAAGTGAGACTCTGTCTCAAAAAAAAAAAAAAAAAAAAAAAGAGAGAGAAAGAAGGAAAGAAAAAAGAAAAGAAATCCTTCATTGGATTTCAGATTTTTTTTCTCTCAAAAAGTATATTTAATCACTTTTCAAACCTAATCTTCTATTCTAAACTAAAAGAAAAAATAAAAGAATCATTCTGCAATTTTGTGAAACATTAATTTAAAAGGTTACTTTATGAAAAATACTTCTAGTACTTGTTTCAAAACATGTGAAATGAAAAAACGGCCTTGTCTTACACTCATTAACTTATATTAAAACCATTGTTAAAGTGAGATTTGATTAATGGAAGTATGAGTATCAGAGTTTTCACTTACTCAATTCCTCTTGCCAGAAGTAAACCCATGTTGTAATAACGGGAAAGGCCCACTGCTCCCTGTGCAAGCATTATTAATGCACTTTCGAGGGGTCTCTCTGAGTCTGTTATTTGAAAACAAATCACAGGAGAGCCTGCCATTCAAGTTCCAAATTATGTAATTCAGATTTGTCACATTTCTGTTTTCAGAGCACAGTCTCTCAGAGGTAATAAGAAATTGAACCTTTATTTAGATATCAAAAATGTTACGGGGATAAAGATAATAAAAATGGCTTTTTCCCTCACTTTTCTTCATTGACTATCTTGTAACCTGATACAGAGGTTTTTTCCTCTGACCTGAGAAATCAATAAGTATGATAAATTGCAATAATATTAAAGTCAGATAATACACAGCTTGCTTGTAGAACATCTCAAATGGAAAGTCAGTTTTGATTATGCACTCAACTAAATTTTCTTAAATTTTACCTCAATATATCATTGCTTTTCATATGCAAATAATTTCTAATTCAATAATTTCACAGGATCCTAAGTATTTTATGCTAACAGAAAAGTTATCTTCCAAACATAAATCAATCAAGTTGTCTCAAATTGGTTTTTATCTAATGCCCTATAATAATCTAACTGTAAAATTTCCAAAGTATTTATATCATAGTCATTTTGTGTATTTGTTTAGTGTATATACAATCAAGGTATGTACATATGTATTCAACATTTTCATTAACATAAATGCAAAATTACCCTTACAGATGAATAAAATCTCAACTAATCTAGAAGCCTGGTACCATTAAGAATAAAAATATTTAAGTTCTCCGGCAGTGCCTGTGGCTCAAAGGAGTAGTGTGCCGGCCCCGTATGCCAGAGGTGGCGGGTTCAAACCCAGCCCCGCCAAAAACTGAAAAAAAAAAAAAAAAAAAAAAGAAAATACTTAAGTTTTCTATCTTAAATCAGATGCTGCACAAGCCCATTCTCACAGATTGTCCTTAACTCTTGCAACATTTTTCTCATCCTCTCCCTTTTGAAGAGGAAAGTACAGTAATAGTAGGATTAGAAATTATCTAATAAATGTTAAAGAAAGGAATCAATTCGAAATCTCTTTGACTTTGCTCTCAACTCTACATTAGGTTGCCTCTCTCTCCAAAATAATTAAATCTAAAAATCATTTGCCAATTCCAAAAGCATTGTAGAACATTTAAACAATTCTCTAATAAACTATGGCATGATAAACTTGAAAAGAAAATAATTTCTTTTACATTGTAGAAGTCATTAGAGGAACACTGTCAACATCAATTACTGAATAGAACAGTTCAAAATCAAACTTTTATTTTGCCATTTTGGATAAAAGTAAGATCTCTGTATTTAGCCAGGCAGTGGGCGTTATATTTACCATTACATATGGATGTGTCTGAATTCTGAGAATTCTGGAAACCTTAATCTACAATAGAAGAGCTTTCTCCTACTTGCCCTGTTCTCCCTTTGAAAATGCTTCCCAACCTTCTTATACCAGACTGGAAAGGACAGAAGAATTGCTTAAGTTAATAGGTAATACATAGTAAATGATAAGGATGTCTATCAGGTAGGGGGAAAGTAGACTTCAGCTTTAGAGCAGTTGCTGCTTTGATAGGAAAAAGTAAATAGAGATTGGTCATTTCCAGAAAGCTTGTGGAACAGGTTAATAAAAACATTAATGCAAGAACACTCTGGGAATAATCAACATTAAACTGTATGACTGCTTGAGCTGGGGCAGCATACAATAGAATAGAAATGTTTCTAACTTTACATGAAGACATACACTTCTGAAGTTGACATTCCTCCCATCATTTACTTGGAATTTCGTTCTTGTTGAGCTTGTGCAGTATGTTTCAGTATAGAGAAAGCCCCAAACATTTTTGGTTGATGAATGCTTGAGTATATGTCCCTGTTGTAATATTTCAATAGTACATGAACTTGTTTAGAACGCACATAGTTATTTAGCAATATTTTTTTAATATGGGAAGGTGATTTAGTAAGAGAAATATTAAGAAAGCACATGTGTATTTAAATGTTGCATAGCAGTAGCTATAAAAATATGTGTGAAAAATATTGTGGCTTATGCTTAGTCCAATCCTCCTGCCTCATGAAGACAGAGACTCCAACACTGAGGACCAGGGTTCCATTGCTATTCACACTCTTCTGCTACCATGTGTTGAAATCTCACCTCCTGACATCTGTCTATAAATCCTATCTCTCTCTCTCTAAACACCCTCTTTCTCATGCAAATTATCTTATGAAGTGTATTGTATTGAATACAATATGCAATGTATTCATTATCTAATTCAACTCTAAGTGAAAATTAGCTAAAGTTTACTTTCAACCTGGGCTCTTACAGAGTAAAACAGAAAAAAACATTACTATTCAATTTGTATTGAGTGAAAACCAAGATGTAACAGAATATTTTGATGTCTGGATGTCTGCCAAATTAGGTCTGATGTCTAAATCTATTAATACATTTACATGCATGCATAAATTCAGTCATAATCATCCAAATGTGTGTGCTGAAAAAATATGATAATCTCTAAAATGTTAAAATAATAGATCAGCTATAGGTGACTTAACAATTTTTTTTTCCAATTTTCTTGAGGCTCTTATTCCCATGCTATCCACTTAATGAGAGGACTTGGTGTGAAACAAGCATTATTCAAAAGCTCTTACAAGTTATCTCATTTAATCTTGTCATTATCTTCCTTCACAGACAAAATGAAGAAATTGAGTTATCTTGCCCAAGAAATCAGTGGACAGAGGAGCTGGGATATGGACTTGAAACTGTCATATTCAGAGCATAACCCATAAATGATGGTAAATAAATACTTGGAGGTGATGGAAACAAGCTCACAATTTTAGTCAGTCTCAAATTTTAGCACTATGTACACTGCAAACAAATTAAAGATATGCCTGTAAGTACTAAACATTCTGTTATAAATAATTCAAGAAACTGAAAATTTTCAAATAGCCTTCACCTTTACGGAGACCAGGAAAAATTTGGTTTAATTGTTTTGCTTCTAACGTAACCCGCTTCAGAAGACAATGCAGCATTGGGCGGCACCTGTGGCTCAGGGGGCAGGGCGCGAACCCCAAATATTGAGGATGGCAGGTTCGAACCCGGCTCTGGCCAAACTGCAACAAAAAAATAGCTGGACATTGAGGCGGGCACCTATAGTCCCAGCTACTTGGGAGGCTGAGGCAAGAGAATCGCTTAAGCCCAGGAGTTGGAGGTTCCTGTGAACTGTGACACCACGGTACTCCACTGAGGGCGATATAGTGAGACTGTGTCTCTAAAAAGAAAAAAATAGTAATAAAAGAAGATAATGCAGCATTAATATTTAAAATATAATTTTCTTTAACTTGCTTTATATAATTCAATATTTTTTAATGGGCAATTTGCTCAGATTCTGAAATAAACAGATATATAGCAATATTAGCAGCTTCTAAGTAAGGGATAATTTGTGGCATATCTTACCTCAATAGACAAAATGCCCTATATTTATATCTATTATGTTATGTTACATATTTAATATTGCATATGATATGTGTACATATAAAATAAAAAATTAAAAGGAGAGTAAGAAATTTATACCCTAAGTGATAAATACTTCCATGTAACACCTTTATTTAGCCTAGATTATCTTTCATAGGCAAATTTCTCCCTGTAATTAGGTTTGGCATTTTATATGCTGAATAATTAGAAGAAAAGCAATAAATTAATAAATATTCTGTTAAATGTTTTGTAACATGCTTTATAAAGGCTAATTTCAAGATTCTATGCTAAAAACAATAGTTTATTGATTGATTGTGATGTGTTCATATTATTAGCAAGGAATACATGGAAGATTAACTTTTCTGTGATTTTTCATTAAGCATACACTTGAAAATTTTAATCTGGTTTGCTAGACCAAAGTGAAAGAAAAACACTGAATACCAATTTTTATACTGAAACCTTGTTGGTTAATATTACCTGAAGGTCAAAAGTCAAATGGGCATTTTGCAGAAGGCATTTTACACATTCAAACACATTTGATATTAAATAATTAATCTCAATTCTAATCATGAATTATTTCATCAAGAGGCTACTACATGTTGAATTGTATGATACTGGTTTTCTACCAAAATGCATTTTTTAAGGAAAAGGGCATAACTAATGCTGTCTTTGTAGTAACCCAATAGTTATTTGTTAAAATATACTTTTTAGTTATTCTCCAGAAAGTGGGGTTTTGTTTTTATTTTTTTTTTATTTTATTTTATTTTATTTTTGGTTTGAGTGGTTATTTTTGTTTTGTTTTTGGAGCTCAGAGGACA
>CAUYRH010068360.1:0-49957 GCA_963574655.1 Perodicticus potto
GGGGGGAGGAATGGTGGAGGAAGGGTAATTGGTTGGGCCACACCTATGGTGCATCTTAGAAGGGTACAGATGAAACTTACTAAATGCAGAATATAAATGTCTGAACACAATAACTAAGAAAATGCCATGAAGGCTATGTTAACCAGTTTGATGAAAATATTTCAAATTGTATATAAAACCAGCACAATGTACCCCATGATTGCATTAATGTACACAGGATTTAATTTAAAAAATCATTATAATATTCTATTTCTAGGTGAGTCAGAGGAATGAAGGAAAAGGATCTTATGCAATAAAAAACAATTTAAAAAATGTGTTAAACAGTAAGTTAGGAGGAGTGGTGACTTTACCAGCAGCAAATTAACCTAGGACTATAACCCTTTACCAAACACTTCCAAAAAGTGATGGTCAATGGCAAAAGGAGAATGATTCTGATATTCAATGTTAACATAGCAAAAAATTTGATCCACCTATAGCTTTACAGAGGTAGTATTAAGGGAATAAGTTTATTAAAAGCCTGAAAATTCTTTCTGATAGTCACCTCTATCAGAATCAGACTAAAAGATGGAAATATGGCATATTTAATAACTATTAGTCAAGCTGTATTTTGCATACAAAAGCAAAAGACTTCTTGAAATATGCATACAGTCAAGGACTTTATGAGCCTTACCAGAAAAAAAAATAGATCAGAATATCAGAGATTAATCAAAATATAGAACTTAAAGATGAAGAAGTTTGGGCCAAGGAACTAATGGCAAACACTGAACACTTTTTTTAAATTTCAGGTCAATATGAAGGTACAAAGGATTAGGTTACAATATTTACATTTGTTAGGTAAGGTCCCTGTTGTAGTTGTGCCCCTCACCCAGGAGGTGTGCCTGAAAACTTTTAAATAGAGAATTAAAATTAAGTAGTTATTGGATTTAAGATGTTAGAAGTCAATCAAAATGTTAACGGTCTTAAAATAATCAAAATAACTATTAACATAACAAATGCTATCTAAACATTCTCTATGGCACTTAAAAAATATAAAAAATAATACTTTGATAAATTTTTATTAACGTCAACATTTTTTAAAATTTTACTTAGACTTTTTTCTTCTACTAAATTCAAGTTAACTTCAGTGTACTTCTTTTAAATGTAAAGTATATATAATATAATCTCATGTTTATAAAGCTACTTTATGCCTTGACCCAAACATCTAGCTATTTCCGTACAGGTATTTACAGACAGAGATATATGGAATGATATTCATCAATGTTAATGATGGCTATGTCTGTGTAAGAGAATTTGAGGTGACTTTCTTCTCTGTTGTACACGTCTGTATTTTTTTTTTTTAAAAATAACAAACAAATACTTACTAAAAAAGTACAGAAGTTCTGAAAATTAAGTTTGCAAACTCCTCCTAGGAATACTACTATATCCCTCATTGTTGAATATCACTATGGTCACTTTCTTTTTTTTTTTTATTAAGTCAAATACACATAGAGCATGAATACATTTATGCATATGTGGGGTACAATGTGTTGATTTTTTTTGATACAATCTGACGTGGTTACATCAAGCCAATCAACATAGCTTTTGCCTCATTTACTTGATTATTGTGTTAAGATACTTATGTTCTACACTTGACAAATTTGACTTGTATCCTTGCAATATGCTCCATAGGTGTGGTCCTGCCTTTTACCCCTCTATCAACCTCCCATCCCTTCCCACTCCATTTCTCTCCTTCATCCTTGGCTACAGTTGTGTTCTATCTTCATAAGAAAGTGTGAGTAAATATAAGTTGGTTTCATAGAAGGACTGAGTACATTGGATACTTTTTCCTCCATTCTTGAGATACTTTACTCAGGAGAATATGTTCTAGGTCCCTCCATGTAAACATAAAAGAGGCAAAGGCTCCATCTTTTTTAAAGCTGCATACTATTCCATGGCATACATATACCACAATTTATTAATCCATTTATGGGTTGATGGGCACTTGGGCTTCTTCAATGACTTGGCAATTATGGATTGAGCTGAAATGAATAATCTGGTGCAAATATCTTTTTTGCAAAGTGATTTTTGATTTTTTGGATATACTCCTAGTAGGGGAATTGCAGGATCCAATGGCAGTTCTATTTGTAGATCCCTGAGTGTTCTCCAAACTTCTTTCCAAAAGGAACATATTAGCTTGCATTCCCACCAGCAGTGGAGAAGTGTTCCCTTTTCTCCACATCCATGCCAACGTCTGAGCTTTTGGGATTTTGTTATGTGGGCTACTCTTACTGGAGTTAGATGGTATCTCAAAGTAGTTTTGATTTGTACTTGTCTGATGCTTAAAGATGACAAGCATTTTTTCATGTGTCTGTAGACCATGCACCTGTCTTCTTCAGAGAAGCTTCTGTTCAGGTCTCTTGCCCATAGTAAAATGGGATCACTTGTTCTTTTCTTATTAATAAGTTTGAGTTCTCTGTGGAGTCTGGTTATCAGACCTTTGTCGGAAACGTAACCTGCAAATATCCTCCCCCATTCTAAGGGATGTCTACTTGCTTTACTTACTGTGTTCTTGGCAGTGCAGAAGCTTTTTTTTTTTTTCAGTTTTTGTCCAGGACCAGGTTTGAACCCACCACCTCTGGTATATGGGGCCGGTGCCCTACTCCTTTGAGCCACAGGCGCCACCCCAGTGCAGAAGCTTTTTAGTTTGATGAGATCCCAATAATATATTTTTGGTATTGTTCCAATTGCCCTAGGGGTCCTCCTCATAAAATTTTCTCCTAGGCCAGTTTCTTCAAGTGTTTCCCCTGCACTTCTGGTCACTTTCAAAGTATTCCCATTGGGAAGCAATGCACCAATGCCAATGCCTAGTCCACCCTTCAAAGCAATTTTGGAACTCTTTTTCTGGGATGACTATCAGAGTTGCTGTTGTATGACACACAAAAACACACAACAAAAGTAATGAGCACCACTCAGCAAGACATTACCATATGTTGAAATGAACACAGCTGTGAGACTCTGATATATCAAGGTTATGAAACCTTAATGAGCTATTTATACAGTGCTGCCAATCAACATAAGCAAGTGGTGGCAAGTTCACAAACTTAAATGTCAGACCTCATATATTGATAGCTCTGACTGCCATTCCAGAAAAAGAGTTCCAAAATTACTTTGAAGGATGGACTAGATGCTGGCATTGGTACATAGCTTCCCAACGGGAGTACTTCAAAGGTGACCATAGTGATATTCAGAGGTACAGAGTACTTTTTCCAAGATGAGTTTCTGGATTAATTTTCAGTCCTCATAATGTCATTTGATAAAAAAGAAAATAAAACACATTAAGTAGATTGCTAAAACAATGACATATCAATAAAGAAAAATAAACAAAAATATTTAAACTCCACCAGACAACCAACTTTAATCATTTGTCAATTTACAAACAATTCAAGTGATGATTACGAATCATTCTCATCAATTCACAGAAAATAATAGGCTCTATAGAAGAGGCAATAGTCAGTTGGCCCATGTAGACACTATGTGTTTGAGAAATTAAAGAAACTCCATTTCTTTAAATTGCCCTATAAATAAGAATTTTAATACATTTACAACTTTCCCTCATCTAATTTGGTAAAAACTTGCTTTGTTGCTGTCACATTATGTATTAAATAGTATAATATAGCCATTAGTCAATATCTGAAGTTCAGAATCATTTTCAATTCCAAGTCAAAATATCAGATGGCTTCTGGACCTTTGAGACATCTTATTTTCCTTTATAATAGCACTTTGCATTTCATCAAGCATGTGTGTTAGCTTACTTCATACACATTTGTCAAAAATCTCAGTGTAAATCATCAAAGGGTTGTGGTCTTCAGTCTCCATACCACATATTTCTATCAATTCAGCAGAGACTTCCTCTATGTGTTTTTATTCATTCATTTGCTATATAATTTCCGTGGAGTCATCTAACTGTGGGCAAATCAGAAAACTTCAGTTTCAGGGCACAATTACGTCCAATTTCATTAAATTACTTTTGGCAAACGGTGCTGGCTTTTTTACAATAGTTTTCAAACATCTAATAAGTAATTGCTTGTAATTGTGTCATTGTCTGATAGCAAAATGAAAGAGCAGTCACTGCAGTGCAGCGAACCCCTCCATTTATGTTGTACTGCAAAGCTTTCTGGCTAAGTAATTCTTCCTGACTGTCATGCTGTGGAAATTGCAGGGGTTTGCTGCAATGTAGGCTTTTAACTTACGAAGAAGGGCTGAAAGGAAAAAAGAAATGGAATTACACAAATGAGTCCTGGCAGCCAAATTCTGCTTCTCTTTTTACCTGACAGGATAGTGTCTGGCCACCATGGAAGGGCTTACTACCTTCTTCAGAACCTTAATTCAATTCTCTAAATTGGTACTCTGAAAAGAGACTAGCTCGCCAGTAGAGGTGACTGCTAAGCACTAAGGGTATTGGGCGTTCTTCATCCTTCTCAAGAAAAGGTAGTAAAAAAAATCTTTAGACAAGTTTCTATTATAAGGTATGAACTAGATTATTCATTTATTCATTCAGTGATTATTTGGGGGTGGGCACTTACTATGTGCCACATACTGGTCTATTCACAAAGATACTGCAGTAGAACGGCAGAGAAGAGCCCTTGTGATACTCTCCTATAACCCTTTGAATCTTCAGATTGATAAGAGTGCCTCTTATCCTAATGAGATGACCTCTAGGTAGATTCAGGTTAGGGTGTGGTCACTGGGAAAGATCAGGGCATGATTAGAGGTCTGGGACTTTGAGATCCACTCTTTGACCTCCAGGGAGGTAAGAGGAGCTACAGCTGGAGTTGATCATTGTATTAGTCTATTTTACATTGCAAAAAAGAAAACACTGGAGGCTGGGTATTTATACAGAAAATAGGTTTATTTGGGTTACGGTTCGGCAGACTGTACAAGCATGGCACTAGCATCTGCCTCTGGAGAGGTCTTCAGGGAGCTTGTAATCAAGGCAGGAGCTAGAGGGAGATTAAATGTGTCACAAGGCAAAAGAAGGAACAAAGCGAGGAAGGAGGTGGTGCCAGACTCTTTGAAATGACCCCTTTCATACTGAGTAATGGAGCCAGAACTCACTCATTATCATGGGTAGGACATCAAGCCATTCATGAGGGATCTGCCCCTTGGAGCTAAACTCCTCCCACCAGGCCCCACCTCCAACACTAAGAATGGAATTTCAACATGAGATCTGTAGGGGCCAAACATCCAAACCGTATCAATCACCAGCGACCAAAAAGATGTAATCAATCATGCCTATGTAATGAGACATCCAAAAAACCCCAACAGGGCAGAATTTAAATGTGCTTCTGGACCCCTGAACACGTGGAGCTGCCTGAGAGGTGACACATCTTCCCCACATACCCCGCTGTATACATCTTTTCATCTATATCTTTTGTAGTATCTATTGTGATAAATGGGTAAATGCAAGTAAAGTGTTTTGTCTGAGTTCTCTGAGATAATTGGTCTCACCCAAGGAGGGGCTGTGAGAACCTTGAATTATAGCTAGCTACCCAATCAGAAGTGTAGACACAAACTACTACATGCTATTGGCATCTGAAGTGGGGGCAATGTTGTGGGACTGAGTCCTTAAGATGTGGAATCTGACACTATATCAAAGTAGATATTGTCAGGATTGAGTTAACTTATAGGTGTTCCAGCTGGTGTTCCCTGGAAATTTGTTTGCTATATAGAGAAAATTCCCAAAAGATATTTTGGTGACCAGTGGTGGAATATTCTGCGTTGACTGTTGAGTGACTGTGAAAGAGAGTAGGGTAAAACAATTTGTTTTGTCCTCAGAGCTCTATTTTCAGATAGTTTACATTTTACTAGAGGTAGGTAAACAAATCAGTAACTACATAATATTACAGATTGTGTTAAGTATTATGAAAAATAAGGCAGGGGAAAGAGGCTAGAGAGGGACTACTGTAGGGACAGGAGCATTAGAGGAATGCCAGCTCTAGAAAGGAAACAAAAAGTAATTCGTTATGACATCTTGAAAAATATTCCTACCTTACACTGGAAATTGTCCTCTGTGCTACATGTCTGGAGCTCCCAGTAATGCTTTCCTATCCTCCTTATCCTAAGTGATCTCTCTCTTCTCCTAATTATCATGATCCTTCACTTAAAAACTTTTGCCTGATGCTTTATAGAACAACTATTCCTGTCCATCCCTTCTCTCCTCCTATATGGCAATCACTTAGGAATTAAGGACTGTGTTTTATTTATCTTGACATCTGTAACATATTGAATTGTGTTCCCTCAAAAGGATATGGTGAATTTCCAGCCCTTATTACCTCAGGATGTGACATTATTTGGAAATAGGGTCTTTACAGAGGCACTAAAGTTAAAGTGAGATCATTTGGGTGGGCCCTAATCCAATATGACTGCTGTCCTTATGATAAGGCAAAATTTTAACACAAAGACAGATACGCACACAGGGAGAGCACCAAGTGAGGACACAAGATTGGAGTGAAGCATCTACAAGCCAAATGAATGAGAAAGATTGCCTATAAACCACCAGAAGCTAAGAAGATACAGAAAGGATCCTCCCCAAGCATGTTCTGAAGGAGCACGGCCCCAAAAACTCCTTGATTTTGGACTCTAGCCTCCAAAACTCTGACAGAACAAATTCTTATTGTTCTGAGTCACCCAATTAATTATACTTTGTTATAGCATCTTTAGCCAACTAATAGCACACCACTCTAAGAGCTTAGAATTAACAGTGACTATCTGGTAAATAAATCAATGAAGCACTTTATTAATAACAATAACTAAGAAAACGCCATGAATACTATGTTAACCAGTTTGATGAAAATATTTCAAATTGTATATAGAACCAGCACATTGTATCCCATGATTGCATTAATGCACACAGCTATGATTTAATAACTCAGATATCCATAAATTTGAACTCTGGATATGACAAATGATGTGAATTTGCTTGACCTGCAGAGCTTATATATTTCTATAACAAATATATTTTTGCGATAGTGTTCCTTTAACTTAATAAACCCCATCCCTTTAGCTTTCTACAGTTTACCCCAGCAGGAGGTATGCATGTAAGATTTTTACCTTGCTCAAAGAGAGGAAATGGAAATCAACAAACAGAACTGATGACTTGGAGATGACCTCATGAGTCAAGCCACAAAGGGATTCAAGCCTCAGAGACGGGAAGAAAGTGAAATATTTGAAACTGTGATTTTGTGGGTTAGAAAGTACTGGGGAAAAAGTCACTCCCAGCCCTGAAATCTTCCCAGTGTGGATTACTTGTAATTCTTCCTTGAACATTTACACAGTATCAAATAGCTTTGGAAAAGCCCTATTTTGCAGCCACGTGTCTGGTTCTCAAAGAAGACAAACAACTCATTTATCCAACTCATAAGACCAGTTGGATCTTGATCAGCATTTAGAATAGTAATGAAACACAAGCCAAGCTGATTTCAGAGAGTCAGTGTACTTCAATAGTGAAAATCATGGGATTTAGAGTCAAATAGGCCTGAGTTTGAATCTACAATCTACTAGCTGTGCGACTTTAGGCAAGTTATTAAACGTTCCTCAGCTTCTGTTTCCTCATAAATAAGTAGTGCAAATTTTTGTGGGTTTTGTTTGTTTATTTTTGGCCAGGGCCGGGTTTTTTTTTTTTTTTATTGAGTCATAGCTGTGTACAATAATTCAGTCAAGGAGAACAGTGTGTGGGCTTCACATACAATTGGAGATATTTTTATCAACCTGATTAATATAACATTCATGATATTTTCTCATTTACTATGTGAAAACAATTTTGATCCGTATTTAGAAGGTTTCTCCTGACCCTTCAAATATGCACCACAAGTGTGATCTCACCCTTTATCCTCTCCCCCCCCACCCTCTTGCTCCCCTTCCCTCCCTCACCCCTTTCCCCAACTTATTGTGCAATTAGTGGATTGTAGCCTTCGCTTGAAAGATAAAAATTTGCTTCATATTAGGGGTGTATACATTGGATACTTTCACTGCTTTTAAGTCTAAAACTGTAGCTGTATCATATGCTTTAAGAACAGCAAACACTTTCCAAAACTCAGAAATTTCTAGAAAGGTGGTATCTAGCCCATGTGACACATGCTCTGTTTAGTCTGGCCTTTGGAAAAGAGATCAAGTCACAGTTTAGGTTACGCTGCTGGCCAGTGCAATCCTGCTCAAACCATATGGCTGCAGACATACACAAAAGCCGTGGAATCTAGTGCGTGTCAGAACACTACCCCGTTGCTTTGCTTATAGAAACACAAGCTGATTCATCTAAGAGGTACTGAATTAAAGATGCCTTCAAATATTTAGTCCTTTCTCCAACATCTCTACTTTTTAGTTGTGCGAAGCCAAGAACAATGAGTACAAGAGATAAGCTGTTTGCTAACATGGAATCTCCTGGTAAAAGTTATGAAATACAGATGTTTCTCACCTTTCACCCTGAACGACCTTCAAGCATTCTGTTAAGAGGAATGGAATAAATGTATTAGGAGCATATCGTTAGGTTTTGGCAATTCTGTGTCACCTAGCAAAGCCCACAGCTGATTCAAGGTTAACCTAAAGGGCTCTAGGATGAATGGGAAGGAATCAAACCCATATTTCATAAGTCATTTTGGATAAGACACATAAATAAGCTTATGTCAAATAATCATGCAGCTGTACCAGGTCTTAAGTATTTATTTTATTGCCCTTTGAACAAAGCATTCCAGGTAAGTATGTGGCAAAGTCCCTCATGAAATGCTCTTACTTATTGGCTTGATTAAAAGGACACAAAAACCCTTGGAAGAGACAAATAAAACACCCACAATGATTCATAAAATGAGTTCAGGGATAAAACCCTACCATTTTTATTTTCAAAAAGGAACTGGCATCAGTATAAAGACTTCCTTGGTGTCCTCTGAAAAGCCAGTCACTTCCATGTACACACAGCCCAGATGTCCTGGGCTGTGAAGAACTGATGGCTGATCACAAAGGAAAATGTGCACCAGATGGAAATGGAGCAAAACAAAACACTGGGGTGAGTCAGAGCCCAAAGGTCTCAGCACAATGAGATGACAACTATTTCCGAACAAAGCCTTCATAGGTACAAATGCACATTGTCAATAGTGATACAGAAGGAGAAAAGGACTCTGCCAAGTTCTGAGTTTTTGACCTCTAAGGAGTGTTCTTCAGCCTTAGGGAAGCAAGGTCCCACAAACCCCACCTATGGTGTGTTAAATGTTCTGTGAGGAACTTGCAGCTCCTGAGAGAGTGCAGGAGACACTGGACTTCCGGCCACCAATTTGACATGCCGGAACTGGACTTTGAGCACACCTCTTAGGTCTCCTCTCCTAGGCCTCTATGGCCCCTCCCCAGTTCCCCGCCCCCGTTCTAACTGGGAACCTCAGTGCAGGGCCCCTGTGAGGGAGCTCTGACAGATGCCCGACCTTCACACCTAGGGCACTGCCCTAGCAGCAGGTCTCTAGTTTCAGGGAGCTCCTGTTTGGAGTTCTGTGGCTCTGCGTGCACCTGGGCACTCCTGCTGCTCTTTGAAGACACAGTGCGTGTGCTATGTCTTCCGTGAAGCCTCCATAGCCCGCCGTGGGTTGGACTGGTGTACTTCCTGCTGTGCTCCCCCTGGGCTGTGACCTGTATGCAGAGGACCCCAGAGTAGGAGCTCACATGGCCCTGTCTGCTTGTTGGCCTCATCGGACATGTAGTTGCACAGAACTGGGGGTGAGCCAGAGGCTCACAGGGAGGACTGCTGCACAGTTCTGTACTGAAACCGTTTCTGCCTAGACAGCAACTACAAACACATCCTTAAGGGGTGTTTCTTCCCTAGGCTTCAAAATGAGACCCACCCCTCTGCCATCAAAACTTCACTCCCTGAAAGTGGCCAATTCTGTAGTTGGAGGCGGCTAGAGGCAGTGATTAGGGAACAAACGCTATTTCATGGGACAAACTTCTATACTCCAAGAAGCACAAGTTCAAGTGGCAATTTCAGATGCTCTACAGACAGCTGTAAGAGCGGAATAGAAGTATATCTTCATGTAGTGAGCCCCACACCCTGCTGATCAGTAATAAGAATATATCTCAGGATATTTTATAAAATGAGTTTCTCAGGTCCCATTTGGAAGTCTCATTTAGGAGGTCTGGGGAGGAGTCTATGAATTTTTTTTCCAAAATTTTAATTTTGATATTATTTCAAACTTACAGAACAATTACAAGCATGGTCTCAGGGAGTCCCAAATACCTTTATTCAGAGTTACTAACTGCTGACATTTTGCTCTATTTGATTTTTATATCCTCTCTATATCATGTTTTCTGAACTAAATAAGTTGCAGAAATCATGCCCTTTTACCCCTAAATATGTCAACACAAATTTCCTAAAAACAATGACTTTCTATTACATAACTATAGGAGAATGTTCCCTAAATAACTTTGAAGGATGAAGTGATGATTAGTTTCCTATTTTATCAAATTGATGAAATTTAGCAAATATTAAAAACGGATGACTAGGTGAAGGCGTTCCTGCCTGTAACCCTAGTACTTTGGGAAGCTGAGGCAGGAGGATTGATTGAGCTTAGGAGTTCAAGACCAGCCTGAGCAAGAGTGAGACCCTGTCTCTACTACAAATAGAAAAATGAGCCAGGCGTTGTGGCGGACACCTTTAGTCCCAACAAGTCAGGAGGCTGAAGCAAAAGGATTGCTTGAACCCAGGAGTCTGAGGTTGCTATGAACTAGCCTGACTTCACAGCATTCTAGCCTGGGCAACAGAATAAGATTCTGTCTCAAAACAAACAAACAAAATAAAATAAAAGCAGATGGGAGCCCCCAAAGTAAGTATTGCTGCAGAATAATAAAGCAGAAACTAATTATTCTGATGACTTTTCTGAGGAAAAACACAAGATGAATGCGTGAATTCTTTTGCTCATGAAACAATAATTATTTCAATGAATCGGAATAGAACACTACCATTTAAAGAAGTATTCAGCTTCACTAAGTTTGGGAGATTTGTGGTGGGCAACCTCTAAAGGGCCCCCATGATCCTTGCCTCCTGAGATTCACTCTGGTGGAATCCCTTACCCCTGGGACTGAGCTGCACTGAATGACTTGCTTCCAGTGAAAATGATGGGCTGTCACTTAGAGAGAAGGGCATGGACTATGGTTCATGGGCTTGGGTGTGCCCTCTCTCGTTCGCTACCTCTGATAGAAGTCATGCTGCGGAGGTTTGCACAGAGAGGCCCATGGGCTGAGAAACTCATGTCTCTCGCTAACAGCCAGTGAGTGAGGCTGGAAGCAGACCCTCCTCCAGTTGAGGCTTGAGATGCCTGCAGCCTTGGCCAACACCTTTGCTGCAGACTTGAGAGAGACCCTCAGTCAGAGTCACCCAGATAAGCCAAGTGTAGATTCTCAGAAACTGTCAGATAGCAAATGTCTGTTGTTTTCCAATGCTAAGTATGGGGGTAATTTGTTACCTAGCAATAAACACAGGTATGGTTGAGATGGAGCACTGTAAGTAAAAATATGTCTGATTTCATGGTGCAGTAATAAAAGGGCCAGAGGCAGAAGGTGGGTCCTTTTCCCATCCCTCTCTTGACTGAATCCTTCCTACTAACTTTAAAAAATATTTTATTCTTAAAATACATGCGCATAGTTTAAAAAATCAAGCAGTAGAAAAATACTGTGGACAAAAAAAAATCGCCACTTTTGTCACTAGATCCCCATATTGGGGGCAATTTTGTTGCTCATTCTTTCAGAGGTTTTTTTTTTTCTTAAATATCTTATTAGGATACTTCTGGAATTCTACCTTCTTGTTTTTAATACAAATAATGGCAATAATCTACCCTGTTCTGCATCTTGAAAAATCATTTGATAATCATGGTGATGGCCCCATATCAGGAACTGCTGAGAGTTTTTTTTTTTTTTTTCAAAATGGCTACAAGAATTCTGTTGTATGGACGGGATTATTCATTTAGCAAGTCCCCTGAACCAGGATTTTTGTTTTTAAACCATTGCTCTATGTGTGAGCATATCTTTATATACATGTGAGTATATCTGGGAGACAAATTCCTAGAATTCTCTAGTGGCTATTAAACATACACTCTGTTAAACAAACAAAGCCCTCCTCTCCACTCTTTCCCCTCCCCACTTCAGTCCACATTCTACCCCCCCCCCCCCGCACTAAAAGTGTTGATGGAATTGTCTATACCGGTAGTTTTCTTGCCTCTAGCTACCCAAACCACTCCAAATTAGCTGCTGGCTCTATTTATCCATTGAAATGTTTCCTTCTAAGGCCACCCATGACCAAGGGCATGCTGTTAAATCCAAGGAGCATTTCCTGGACCTCATTTTTGTTTAGTGCTGCTGAGGAAGTAAATTTTTAATGTGATGCAATTGTAATTAATTTAAATTCAAATACCCACAGATAGCTGGTGGGTACTGTGGGCAGGGTGCACACCCATAGCTTCAGCTGCCATCTATATGCAGACCACACACACATCTTTATTTTAGCCCAGACTTTCCTCTGAACTGCACATTCACATAATCAATGCCTACCTGACATCTTCCGAAGCAAAGCTATCTTCCCATCTAGTGAGCGGCTCACGGGCCTCTGAGAACCACGCCTGGGTGGCCTCATATTCTAATCAGTTCTCATATTTGTCTACTTCTCTGCGTTTTGATCACTTTCACATGAACACACCATGGAAACCACGGGAACAACCTCCTCACTGTCCTCTGTGATTGCACGTTTTGGTCAACTTTGATGATCAGAAAGATCTTTTTTACATTTCGACAAAACTTCCCCCATTTTGTTCCTTCTGGTCAGTGGTCCTGGGTCTACCTTCTAGAGTCAGAACAAAAATAACCACAGTGAAAGCAGCTCCCATTTGCTACATTTTGTGCTGCCACTCTGCTGGGCACTGTACAAACCGTTTTCATAACAACTTCATGAAGTCGATACTATTATTATCTCCATTTTGTAAAGGAAGAGTCTATAGCTTCTATAACCTCAATTTATCTGCAGTTGTCAGAGCATTCTGATCACTCCTGAGTTGCTCAATGTCTCTACTCAAAGGCAGTGCTTAGGATTTACCAGGAGGCTCAGGTCTTTGCCACACCAGGTGTGGTCAAAGGACAGGCAGCAGTAGCTTCACCTGGGAGCCCGTGACAAGGCAGAAGCTGGGGCTCCACCTTAGACCTGCTGAGTCAGAATCCACATTTTAACAAGATCCCCGGGGAATTCACCGACATATTAGAGTCTGAGAAACACCACTCAGTCTAACAAAGACACAGCTGGAACGTCCACTTATTAATTCATTAAACCAACAAATAGTCCTCACATACCTACTATCCATCATACTAAGCACTGTGTACACCAGGGATCCTTCACCCTCTCAAAGTTGAGTCTGGCATCCAGCACGAAGAGAGAGAGACGGAAAGAGAGATTTGTGTAGGGCAGAGGGGCTGTGAGTGCTGGATGGGACTTCAGCAGGGAAGCAAGGAGGCAGTGGTCAATTCCACTTGGGCCTGGCAGCTGGGGGTCGGGAAGGCTGCAAAAGCAAGCACTTGAGTCAGGTGTTAACAGAGGGAAGGTATGTGCTGAGCAGTCAGGGAGAGGGGCTTTCTAAGCAGTGACAGCATGCCCAAGGTGGTGGAGAAATTCAGAGAAAGAGACCAGGCAGCAGAGGTGGCCAGGGGTCACCTTTGATCCGGGCAGTACTGTTACAGCAGCCCCTGGTTACATAAGCTTCTCAGGCAGCCTTGCTTCTGGCTCCCACTTTTCTCGCATGGACTTGGTTTGGTCAGATTTTTTTTTCCTATACTTTCATGACTAATCTTTTAAGATAAATGCAAGTTTGCCCTGCATTTTACCCTGACTAAATTTTAACCTGTCCCTTTTGACCTTTCTGTTGAAGCCTGCCAAGATCTTACTGAATTTCTCCTCCGGGAGGCTCTTGCTGGGTGGGCATTTCCTGACACTCAGAGCTCCTTGTAGACTTTCATCTGTTCCTTGTTCAGAACAAGGAACATTCATTCCATTGCTGACCCAATGCCTCCTCTCCCCACCCAGTCTCCATGTCCTCCCAGTTATAAAAGCTCATTTTCTAGAAGTAGAAAATGCCATATGCGTTCTCAATCTCCTAGGAGGTAGGGCATGAACTACACGTATTAATTAAATCCCGGCCAGTGGGGCTTGAAGGTAAGTCTGCCAGGGCACTTTGGGGCAGGGTTTTCCTCCCTAACATAAGGAGACGCAGTGAGAAGCTTCCTTTTTGTCCTCCTTGCCTTTGGACACATGTGAGAGGACACAGCACCTAGAGCTGTGGCAGCCACCTTGAGACCACGATGGAATCAACACTTCAAGGATGGCCAGGTGAGAAAACAGAAGATGCCACCTCGGTCCTCAGTGACATCACCGGGCTGTCCTCCCAACGTGGGACAGGCCCACTTATGGACTTGTTTACACTTCAAGTTCACTTAATAACCTTCTCTCTTTATATGGAACAACCCAGAAACATCCCAGGCTATGAATCTCATCATTCTTATGTTCTCCTATAAATTACTGGGAACCTATCTTCTCAACTAAAAATGTCAAATCTGCTGTTCATAATTCTACCTACTCTGAAGGCTCTGTCTGGGCATATGTTTTTCTTGCTTATATTTAAAGTTCTCCCAATTACACTGACCAGTTTTCTGACAATCCCTTCTTCTTGTATATTTTGAGATACTTTCTACTGATTGTTAGATTCCATATTGTAAGCCTTGTGTAGAAACACAAATTCTCTTCTTTGACATTCCATTAAGCTATTTACTTCCTTTCCTTTTTGGTTACAGAGTCTTGACCTCCAACACAAGACACCACCAGGTGACCCCTCTTAATGGGACTACCGACATCAGTGGAGAAGCAGCCTGAGTCATCTCCTGTGGGCGCAGCTGCCCCGGGGCCTGTCTCACTCGGCCCCACGAGGCATGGTCTCAGGCATCTAAGCTCCCCCTCAGTCAGAGGCTCCTGGACTCTGGTGTCTCCCACCCAGCCCCTCTGTGTCTGGATCTTTGCCCTTTCTAGAGTCAGGCAATCAAGCCTGGCACGTCCACCCCCTCCCATCCAGCCTCTAATTAGTCTGCTCGTACACAAGCCTGGGAAAGGAGCTAGAAAAAACACTCCTGGGGTGAGGAAAGGCTGTGAACCCTCACAGGGTATCATAACTATTTTTTTCTATCACACTTCATTTGCACGAGAAGCAGGGGAAGTTCAGGGTGAGTGGTAGGCCTGATAAGCAACGGCAATATGTGCCAAAGAGACAGCATCCTTCCTGCTCGGGCCTCCCGGCCATGCAGGCCTCAGCTGTCGTCTCCTCTGGCCCCGACCCCAGGCCTGGTGCCTCTCGTGCTCGGCAGCAGGTTTCCTCTGACCTTGCCTGGGATTGTTCGTCCTGGACTAAGGCCCAGCATGCAGCCTCCCCTGGAAAAGTCCAGATCTACCCTCCGTGGGAAAACCTTCCTGTCATGAATACGCCACCAGTAGCTCTGCATTTTTCTTTTTCCCTCGTGTCAAATTTTTCCACCCTCACCTCTGGGACTCTAAGCCTCTTCAGGATATTTATTTTCCTGGCTCCCTTCCTGAATTTTTTTCCAGCCTACACAGGAATGTCTAATCCCCTCTAAAAAGTTAGAGCCTAGACTTTCTCTCCTAGCAAAATGATCAGCTAGAATTTATAGGAAAAAATTAAAAAGGAAAACAAAAACATCCCTGACACTTGCACTTAGTTTTCACATTTTACAGACTCATGTCCCATGCATGCTCGATCAGAAAACCAAGCAGCCTAACTGGGCGCAACTGAATAAAAACAGCAGTTAACTGAAGACCCCCAAGTGCTGGGCCTGTGGGGCACTTTGCATCCCTGAGTTCTAATTCTCCGAGTGTTTCTCATTTTACAGAGGCAGAGCTTGGGTCACCTGCCCGAGGCCCTAGAGCTAATAAGCTTAGGTCTTAGGGTATAGAACCCAAGGAGGGCTGCTTGGCCTCAAATCACTATTCTTTCCATTTTCTCTCAATTTCTATATTTTCTGGCACTCAAGGTAAGTATACTCCTCTGTGGCTTTTCCTAAAAATAGGCTTTTGGTTTTTTTTTTTAAATTTCAAAAAACTACCATTTTGCTGGACTTGTTCCCTGCCCAGCTTTTGCTCCTACCCAGTGAAAAAGGGTACGAGGTGGGTGGGTAGGGGAGATGAGGAGGGGTGGGGGTAGGTGACTAATGTAGGCTCTGATACAGCACTGTGCCAGCCCAGAGAGGGTAAATCAGTGTTTCAGAGGCCCTAGGCCACTTTTCTAGCAGATTCTTCTTTTTTTATTATTGTTTTCTCAATATATACACAACAGATTTTGAAATTTTCAAATTTAATGAAATCTCCTTTATTGATTTCTTTTATGAGTTATCCTTTAAGAAATATGTGCCCTTGCACTAATGTACACAGCTATGATTTAATAATAATTAAAAAAAAGAAAGAAATATTTGCCTAATGCAAAATCTCAAAGATTTTTATCTTATGTTTTTTTTTTTCCTGGAAGATTTATAGCTTTAGGTTTCCATTTAGGTCTATGATCCACTTTGGTATGAAGTGTGGGTAACTTTTTTTGCATATAGATATCCACGTGTTGCAGAATATTTTTTGAAAATCTGTTCTTTCTCTACTTCACTGTCTTTATTCCTTTGTCAGGTATATACATAAATGGGACATTTATGGACTCTATATTCTTCCCCATAAATACCATTCCTCCAGTGTTTTGATTAGTGTACTTTTATAATAAGCTTTGAAATCAGGTTATTCTTCCAATTTTGTTCTTCTTTTTCAAAGCTTTGGCCATTGTAGATCCTCTGTATTTCCGTATGAATTTTGGAATCAGGTTCATCAAATTCTACAAAAATGTCTTCTGGAATTTTATTGGGATTACACTAGAGAATGGGGGGGGGTGCCAAAATGTTTACTGAAAGACCAGGTGGTAAATATTTTAGGCTTGGGGGCCTAATGTCACAATGACTCAACTCCGCCATGGTGCAACAAAGCAGCCACAGATAGCTCCAAATGAATGGTGTGGCCTATTCCAAAAGGACTTTTTTTTTTTTAAGATTCCATCAGATTTTTACCTCTATTGTGTCACCTGTAAATAAAGTTTCTTCTTCTCCAATCTGGATGCTTTTTATTTATATTTTTAATTGTTTTGCTTGATTGTACTGGTCAGAACTTTCAGTATATTGCTACATAGAAGTGGTAGGAAGAGACTTCCTTGTATCGCCCCTTATGTCACAGGGAAACATCCATTCCATCATTGTTAAGTACAATACAGCTGCAAATCTTCATAAACGCCCTTCATTAGTTGAGGAAGTTCAATGGCTGGATGCTCTCCCGTAGTTCACTAGTGCCCTTTACACTTTTTGAAGTTCTCTCTTATCTCTGTGCTGCATGTTGGGTAAGTTTTATTGCAACGCCTTTCAATTTACTATTTATCCTTCTGCAATTGTCTAATCTGCTATTAATTTCACCCAGTTTTTTTCATATTGGGTATGGTAGTTTTCATCTTTATGAGTCAGATGTGAAGTTTTAAAGTATTTTCCATGTCTCTAATATTTTAAACATGTGGAATATTTTAATAACTGCATGAAAACCTTTCCTTGCTAATTCTGCCATGTATTTCAGTGTGGGTCAGTTCCAATTGATTGAAGACTCTCTCTAATCATGGGATGTGTGTATGTATTTATATTCTAGAAGGGCTTTGTTCTAGGATGTAGCTATGCTAGAAAGAGTTTGATCCTTTGGGTCTTGTTTTTATGATGTTAGGTGTACAGCAGCGCTCCATCCAGAACTTACTATTCCCTACTAATAACAGGGCAAGACCTTCCTGAGTATTCTACCTATGCCTCGTGAATTCTGAGCTTTTCCAGTCTGGCTGGTAGGAACAGCACAACCAGGACCCTCAGCAGAGCTCTGCGGTTCTCTTTCTCTCTCTCTCTGGCATTCTGTTCTGTGAGTTCTGGCCACTGTTGCCTCCCTAGACTTCTCCCTCCACACTGTTTCCTATAATAGGGTAGAGAGGTGGATGTTTAGAACAAATAAAAACAAACATAGATATGGCAACTTTATAATAAAGGCTTAAGATGTGGCTAGCGGCTTTAGCTTTTGAAAACTGCTTTCATGTCCATTTTACCTATTGTGGGATTTTGTACAAGATAGATATGTAAATACTATAGATTAGCATAAAGTTTTGATATATTAGTGAATAACAAAAAGTTTGTTATTGAAATATTTTCTTTTTAAATTACTAAAGTAATACATCAAGATTAACATAAGATTTGGACAAATTAGTGGGTAACAGAACAGTCTGTCTCCTTCTGAACTTTTTTTTTTTTTGGCCAAGGATGGGTTTGAACCCGCCACCTCTGCCGTAAGGGGCCGGTGCCCTTCTCCTTTGAGCCACAGGCGCCGCCCAGAACATTTTGTCATTAAACATTTTTCCATTAGGCCTGACAAGGTGGCTCACGCCTGTAATCTGAACACTCTGGGAGGCCAAGGCAGGTGGATAGCTTGAGCTCATCAGTTCAAGACCAGCCTGAGCAAAAGCAAGACCCCATCTCTACTAAAAATAGAAAACTGGCAGTGCCCATAGCTCAGGAGGTAGGGCACTGGGCACATACACGGAGGCTGGCGGGTTCGAACCCAGCCCAGGCCAGCTAAAGCAACAATGACAACTGCAACAAAAAAACAGTCAGGCGTTGTGGCGGGCAACTGTAGTTCCAGCCACTTGGGAGACTGAGGCAAGAGACTCGCTTAAGCCCAAGAGTTTGAGGTCGCTGTGAGCTATGACGCCATGGTACTCTACCAAGGGTGACATTGTGAGACTCTGTCTCAATAAATAAATAAAATAAAATAATCAAAAATAAATAAAAATAGAAAAACTGAGGCAAGAGGATTGCTTGAACCCAAGAGTTGGAGGTTGCTGTGAGCTATGATGCCACCACACTCTACCCAGGGTGACTGCTTGAGACTCTGTCTCAAAAAAAAAAAAGCAAAAAAAACAAGCTTTTTTCCTTTAAATTACGAAAGTAATACATCTGGATAAATGTAAAGTTTTGAAACATTAGTGGATAACAAAAAAGTTTGTCCTTGAAACTTTTTTTCCTTTAAATTACTGAAGTAATACATCTCTTTGCAAAAATTCAAATAATAATGCCATAACAGAGGGGACAAAAAAAGTGAATTTCCCCTTTGTACTCTAATCATCTGTTTCCTCCTCATGAGGAACTTCTGTGGAGAGTTTGGTGTTCATTCTTTAGGTATTTATTCTATTCACTCATTCAGCAAATACTGGATTTGGCATACATGGATAAGTAACTGTTGTAAAATCTAGAAAGATAGAGAGGGTCTCTGTTTGGGGGTAGCTTGTTTATTACAGTTGAGTGAAATCAAGCCACCCATGCTAATTCCCAACTCTATCTCTTTGAAATTGTATGTCCTTGAGAATTTCCTAATCTCTGTGCCTCAGTTTCCTCATTTGCAAAATGGGATAACAGTATCAATTTCATAGGGTTCTTAAAAGGACTAAACTGATTTGTATGTGAAATACTTAGTGTCTGAACAGTTACAAATAATAAATGTTAACTGTGACTATTAATATCCATTCTGAGTCACTTCTAATGAATTTATTTTGACAATCTTGCTTTTAGTTGCCTATTACTTCATTTCGTTCTCTGATGGTTTCTTTTACCTATAGCCTTTCATGTCTATGGCTACAACACCTTTCAAATCTTCCTGAAGGTATTACTTAGAATGTTCTCCTGTTACTCTGCCCTTTCCTTAAGGGTTGGTTTCTCATCATGGTGCCTGTCTCTCTACTGGTTTTCTTTCAATATCTAATGACCGTGAGTGGTTTCTTCACATTTTAGAAAGACCCTGGTGGTCTGCTCACATTTGATAAAGAAGGACTAGATGCCAAGAACAGGTAGCTCCCAGGGGTTTGTTCTGTCCTTGCCCCATCTCTCTCCACCTTGTCCTCCCCTGCACTCCCCTCCTCCCCGCCTCTGCCGAGGCGCTGGGTAAGTGGACAGCACATATCAAGAAGCGCGTTTTTCTGTGGAGTGTGTGAGCCAGCGGCAGGCAGATGATCTACAGGCCATAGATGCACACCACAGGAGCCCCGAGTGCCGAGGAAGCACCTTCCATCCCTGGGAGCCACAGCCTTCCCTAGATGCCTCCCCATGGGGCATGGAAATCTCAGAAGAACCGAGAGATCCCCAGCAGTTCCAAAGCTCCTTCCACGAGCTCTAATCCCATTTTCCTCATTTGGGGCAAGTGGGCTCCTTTAAGGCACTGCCCTGATGCTCACCTGTGGTTTCCTTTCCTTGCTGAAAAGTCCTCCAGACAAGCGGACACCTTCGTCTCCCTCAGTTGGCTCTGTCTGAAGGGGCTGGGCTTCTCTGCTCTGGTTCTCTGTCAACCCTTTCTTATTCTGCTTTCAATTTTATACAAATTTCTCAACGTTTTCTTCCTTTTGTTTTACAGTTTTGGCCGGAGCTGGCCTTGAACCCACTATCCCCAGTATATGGGGCTGGCGCCTTA
The DNA here is from genome assembly GCA_963574655.1 of Perodicticus potto. NCBI lineage: Eukaryota > Metazoa > Chordata > Mammalia > Primates > Lorisidae > Perodicticus > Perodicticus potto. The sequence goes on from CAUYRH010068360.1 coordinate 20,615, forward strand.
CTCCTTGAGCCATGGGCACTGCCCAACATTTTTTTCTCTTTTTTAGTGAGCTTATGGGACTCTTTTGTTTTCCAACATTTTTCAATGGATTTATGCTTTTCTAATATTTTTCCTTTTGTTTAAATATGGCTTTTGAAGGAGGAAAAGTGGGGTATGCTCGAGTCAGGATGTCCTGGGAGAGGGTAATAAGCATCAGCGATGTATGACCCCATTTTCCCACCTAATGCCCACGAGGTCACCCCCAGAGACAGAACACAGAGCTAGGCACAGCAACAGACCAAACCAGCAATGCCACATGCCGGAAGCCCAGGAAGTCCCCTGCCCCGCTGGGTCTCATTCCCTAACTGTAAAATGCAACATCTCTCAAAGATCTCTTGACTTTGGAACACCATGGCCCTGGACAAGGGAGATGGCTGGGGCCTGGGCACAGCTACGTGAAGACGAGGCTGGTTATGCTGCAAACCACCCTCATCTTTGGGGTGACAAAGAATGCAACTGTCAAAGTCAAGAATTCACTGTCAAAAAATCAGGCTCACAATGTATCACATCAAGAACTTGTTCCTTTTCCTTAATCGTCTTTTGTGATGGACTTGAGTCTGCCTCTGTTTCTGGGAAGAAAAGTACATGTGTACACGTTTCTAGTATCTAGTCAGTACTTGGTAGTAGATTTTAAAAACTATATTGAGAGACTTCGTTTTGCCCTTTAAAGCATCAATAATCTTGGTCCCACCAACTCTCTTTTCTGCCTTCGTTCCTGTAGTATTTTTTCCTGAGTAAGACAGACTTGCCACAGCATTTATGAAGGACTGCTAAGATGAAGTACCAGAGACCAGCATCAGCAAACCTGTATTTGCCATCAGGTAGACACAATCCAAAGGAGAACACAGTTTCATTTTAAAAAACAAATTTAAAAATTCCAAAATCTCAGGTTCCTTTGCAGGCTGAAGTTCTGTTATTAAATCACACCAAATAAAGATACATTAATTTTTTTAAAAAGGCCAAAAAAAAAAAAAATAGAAAACACAAAAATATGATATAAAGACACTTCAAGAATTGCTTCTTTTGTTCATGGGCTTAGATTCTCTTGTTAATTTTGATCTGGCTGTTCCTCATTTTTAATTTGTTCAGTCATTTCACAGACTAATAGTTTCATGGTTCAATTTATTTCAGGCAAAATGGACTGTGACAAAATATCCCAGACTATTTTCAGGTTGGAAAAATTAATGAATTAAAATAGGGACAATCCTACACGATTGCTTCTTTTGTTCTAATTATAGAACAGAGAACTTTTCATAAAAATAGATATGTTCTATAACAGGGTAACAGATATAATAAATAAGATAAACATAAACATCTTCCTATGCACATTTACTAACTTTCCCCTTGCATTCTTTGAGGTATTCAAATGCCAAACTGACATTTGCTTGGTGGTGAATTAAACACCAGGCCAAGGCACAGCTTCCTGCTTGTCTGCACAGTCATGCAGGGCAGTGGGCAACCCACCCACATTTTCCTGATGAGGTAGCACGGCTCTGAGCAATCCCCAAGCCCAGTAAAAGCAAGCATTTCTGGCATAGTCCAGTGTGGATCCAAAGAGCCTCTAACACTCCCGGTGGGCTCTTCCTTCAACTTGGGGGCCAACGAAACTCAGTGGTAACAGGTGGCCTCCACACGCCTGCTCACTAGCAAGTTTTCCTTAAAGCAAATAAACATGCACAGATAAAAAATTTAATTCTCTAAATCTATGAAGTGTTCCTTCCCATTAAAAATCGGACGATGGTGGAAAGAATGATAGCTTTAGCCCTTCCTGCCAGCTTCTTTAAGAAGAGGACACGCCAGCACAGCTGACTCCTGAGCCCCCTGGATCTCATCTGTCATTCTTAGATGGGACCACTTTCCTGGATGTTGTATTTATCATTCCTAGATGTTTCTTTTCTCCCACATGTACTATGATATGTAATATTGCTTTGCATGTTTTAAAGCTTTACGTTCATGGTAGAGCTGGACACACACTCCGGGGAGAGCCGGGGGGCCAGTTTCCAAACCCGGCGTGCTGTACAACCACATCACCTGACTGGAGGCTGAGGGCATCCTGGTCTTTCCCCAGCTCATCCCTCTTGTATGCTCTCCATCCCAAGCTCCAGCGCCCTGCCTTTGTTCAGCATAGCGCCCTGTTCCCCCGCTAGGGACCATTAGCCAGCCCAAGGGTGCACACACAGGTAGGGTAAGTGATTTTATTTACATGTCTTTAAACTGATTTTTTTTTTTTTTTGAGACAGAGTCTCTCTTTGTCACCCTTAGTAGAGTGTCGTGGTGTCATAGCTCACAGCAACCTCAACCTCCGAGTCCTGGGCTCAAGTGATTCTCTTGCCTCAACCTCCCAACTAGCTGGGACTACAGGCGCCTGCCACAACGCCTGGCTATTTTTAGAGACGAGGTCTTGTTCTGGCTCAGGCTGGTCTGGAGCCTGTGAGCTCAGAAAATCCACTTGCCTCAGCCTCCCAAGTACTGGGATTACTGGCGTGAGCCACTGTGTCCGGCTTCAAACTGATTTTTAAAAACATGCCTCAGTGTCCCAACTGAAGACCATTAACAACTGCCCACTGCAGTTGGGAAGTAAACGCTCCACAACAAATCGAGATTACCCAGTCCTCCTCTGTAGCCTGCTGAGGATTTCCGCTCGGCTTCAGGCAAACTGAGGGGATGTTGTATCAGGAAATTTCATGCCATGGCTGATATTTGTTTTGTTTTAAGGCAAAATGCCATTTCCCACCCCAACCCAGAAGCAAGTGTACTATCCTCTGCCCCCCCCACAGTGGGCTGCTGAGCCTCTAACTCGTCCCTTCTCAGGGTTCAAGCAAGCTGGTGGCAGAGTTTTCTTCTCCCTGCTGCTCTAGCCCTGGACACGGAGTCTGCTGACAGTGAGTTCCCAGTGCAGGCAAACTACTCACAGAAGCACCCCTCCACACCCTCCCCCAGGAACTGTAACAAACTCACAGCAGTGCCACAAGATACTGTAAATATTCCAGAGGAACACAGGGATAACCCACATCAGTCAGATGTGGGACGGGGGCAGGGCCTGTGGTCAGCCTTCCTCCTTCCATGCCAGATGCTTTCAGTCTGACACCTGGTGAGGTGAACTGGGGGAGCAAGAGCAAGGCCATCTGGGCATGCGGGGAGCTTGAGGGCTGGCCACTCAGTCTGTAGGAAAGGGGGAGGCAGATGCTATCACCAGATAGCACTGGGGGTGGCGAGTGGAGGGGGCCATGGGGCTGTGGACCAGGGATGGGAGAACCTTGCCCCCCAGAAGATGGGAAGAAGCAGTTTTCCTGTACTTCACATCCCTAACCTTCCAAACCCAAGGTAAACAGTAGTATTTTGGATTAGCCACACTCTGTTTCAAATAGGCTTACCTTACCAGCTTACCTTTAAGCTTACCTAAAAATACCACCCTCATCCTATGGGAATGCGTGGTCTGCATTCCTAACACTTAGTATGTACCAGAATCTTTCAATTCAGAAAACCTCCACTAAGCCCCTGTGCGGCCATGGCCTAGGGTATGTCCTGCCCCCACCATGAGTCTGTCTCCTGATAACCACGCCTTCCTTGTACAGTCCCCTCCTCTGAGTGTGCACAGGAGCTAGGACTTGGTTCTAATCACTGGGGTGTGGCAAAGATGGGTGGTTACTGCCATGACAGGTTACGTTACCTGACACAGGTAAAAAGACTTTTTTCAGATGTAATTAAAGACCTTAGAGTTTAAGTTAAGCAAATGGAAGATGACCCCCAGCGGGCAGACTTAACAAGTCAGGAGCTCTTTAAAAGAGGGCCCAGGTGGTTCCCTAGGTCAGAGTCCAAGCAGAGAGCCCCTTCATCGCTGACTTTGAGGAGGTTAAACGCGGCACTGTGAGAGGGTTGATGGAGATGGTACAAGACAAGGAACTGCGGGTGGGTGACCTCCAGGAGCTAAGAGCGGCCTCTGGCCAACAACCAGCAAGAAGATGTGAACTACACAGTCTTACACGGGCACAGGATTGACTTCTGCTCACAGAACTCACTGAGTTTACAGCCTCAGCTAGTCCAGAGCCCCTGTCACCTGGTCAGACCCTGAGCATAAAGCCCAGCTGAGCTGTGCTGGTCTCCTGACCCACAGACACTGTGAGGTTAACAAATGTGGGCTATTTTAGGCCACGAGGTTTATGGTAATTTGTCACACAGCAATACCAAACTAATATAGTGCCCAAGTAGAAACTTGTTATTCTACGTATTTGATGTATACACAAACATGACGAATACAGGAACAAATTGGTTACAAAACTTTTATGGTTTTGAATAAACACAGATTTAGAAAATGCTTAAAATCCGTGCTATAATTTTCATCTTCAAATCGATCTAACACATTCTTTTAATCTTAAATCCAAAGTCCTGTGTGTTGCTTGGCTTTTCTGGCAAATTGTTCCTAGTTCTGTAAGATTTTAGGGAGTCTCAAGTAATCCCACCTGGAAGAATTCAGAGGTAAGAGGGTTTTGTACCTTAATTAGAGGAAGGACCTATGGATTTCTGAAGGAGTCCATTGGAAGGAGGCCAGATATGATGTGAGAATGGTCACCTTGACCCAGAAACCCCACTGACCAGCTGTCAGCCCACTGTGTTGACTTCATGAAGATTCAAGGCTTTCTTTTAACTTATGAGAAACTGTCAAATTGTTCTCTAACAATTTTCAACCTAAAATCAATTTGGTAATCTCCTTAGGTCAAGGGACTTTATGAGTCTAAAGCCTGGATTACAGTCAGAACTAGGGTTTTTTTTAAAGGAGCTAGAATTTCAACCTAAAATATACGCTTGTCATTGCCTAAATATTGATAAATTTATCTGATATTGCTACATTTTCATCAGCTAGTTTGCCAAAAGTAATTACCTACTTCTTTGAACCTGAAGAGAAAAATAATTTTCCTCTAATTTATGTCAAGTAGCACAAAAGTAAAAGTGAAATAATTACTATTAACCAATCTTAAAAACATATTGTAGAAAGGAGGAAGAAATGATCACCCCAGAGCTGGTGCCCTCCAGCACTAAGCAGGCCGGCCACAGATCACTGCTGTGAGGGTCATTACCACACTCACAGTTCAGTTCTCAAGAGGCAGCTCCCAGAGTAGCAGAATCTCAACTGCCATGGCAACCACTCCGCGTCATCTTCTGGCACCTCTGGAACAGGTCTCAGGGGTGATGTGTGGCTCTACCCCTGTGGGGCTGTGCCTCGAGCAGGCTGCACACAGTTCATGCTGAGTCACAGACTTCATAGCACAGTGGTGAGAACAATCACACACACATCGCGTGCAACTGTTTATATGTTCAACCCATTTACAAAACGCCACGATACGGTTAAAACTGATCATGACCAGATTTTTAGAGACAAATGTTTAAGTGTTATGAGCCAATGTTGACATCTTAGAGGCAAAAAAGGTGTCATTGTCACCTGCTTATTGATTCTCATTTTGAAACAGTCACCTTGTTATTCTAATAAAGTATCAGCATGTAAGAATTGTCTCCTGTACATATCATGGCTGACAGAAACGTCAGTTATTAGTAACACTGAAGGGGCTTACATGATGAATTATGTGCTGTCCAATTCACGACAGTGAAAGAATGTGGAACTCACTGTAAAGTAACCTGAAGTTGGTGTCACCACCGAATATCCAGCATTCCTTGGGCTAGGAGTGGAAATGAAGGCGTCTGTGAGGCTGTGCCATCAGGGAACAAAAGTATTATTCTTACTTCCTCTGTAGCCAAGGGTCTTTGTCTTTCAGAATCTGGTTTCTCTTTAGATATAAAATGCAGGTCATATTGCTTACAGTTAACATGAAATATATTTTGCTAGTTAATTTTAATTCACAACAAAGGAACATTTACAACCAGCGATGAAATAAAATTACAACAAGCATTCAAAAGTATATGCACATTACATGACTAAATTGTAAGTTAAAAACCAACCAACACATCTAATTGATGTGCTGGGGTTAATTTTGAGTTAACAAAATGCTAGATTAAGAAAAGCACTATCAAAGCTAAGTGTGTACTCAAGTGTTTAGGAGGGTTTGACTTTTTTACAACATTTTACATTGTATTTGATTATTCTTTCTTTTTTCAGCATTATTATTCCTGAAGATCCATCCTTTAAAAAGGAAATTGTCAGAAGGAGGAGAGTGATTTGAAACCTTAATTTTGTTAAATGAGAAGTTGGGACTGTTTCTTCCCACTGAAGTGGAATACCATGCCAATCACTTTGGCAAATAGACAATCCTAAGTATTATATTTTGGGAAATTAACTTTTTCTTGCCTGCCTTGGAAAATGTACTATATTTAACAAGACAATAGAAAGGTAAAATAAGAGACTAAGGAGATTGTACAAGTTTTGTTTTTTAATTGTATTTTACTAAGTTGTTGCAAAAGATTTTTCCTCTTTGTCATTTTAAATATGTCCTATTACTGTCATTTTAAAAATTTGTTTTAAAATGTTAAAATTTTCTTTCTTCCCCCTTATCTGATTTTGTAGGACAATACTATTAGAATTCCATTACTAAGATGGTAATGGAACCTTTTATGACTGTAATATTGTTGAGTCTTCTGCTTTTATATTTGCTTTAAAAATAAAAAAGACATTCTAAGCCTATAGCATAGTAAACTATTTTGAAGTGTTCTTGAAAACTACAAGAAAACACGAACATGCCTTTTCAACTAGGGAGCAATTTACCTAACTAGCGAGAAGTCAACATTAGCAAGCCCATTCCAACTTTAGTCAGCCTTAGAGTGTCTAAATGAATGCTCAGGAAATCCATGCCAGTTCACTGCATTTAGTTGCATGAGAAAACGTACTTTGAGGACAAGTGTTATATTTATGAAGAAGATGTTCTTAAGAAGTTTTCTGTGAATGTTTCCAAGTGAGAATATGACTCTAAGTGTTCTAAAGTATAACCTTTTTTCCCCTCTCTCTCTCTCTCTCTCTTTTTTTTTTTTTTGAGACAGATCTCACTCTCTTGCCTGGGCTAGAGTGCAGTGGTGTCATCCTTAGCTCACTGCAACATCAAACTATTGGGTTCGAGGGATCCTCTGGCCTCAACCCCCTGAGTACCTGGGATTACAGGTACACACACCACCATGCCCAGCTGATTTTTCTATTTTTTTTGTAGAAATGGGTCTCACTATGTTGCTCAGGCTTGTGTTGAATTCCTGGCCTCCCTCTCACCTCAGCCTCTCAAAGTGCTAAGATTACAGGTATGAGCCACTGTACCCAGCCTCTCATAATTCTTGATTAAATGACTGTAGTTCTGGTAACATGGCAACAGATGTTAGCACCTTCCTCACTGGCTCCATAACAGCAGTATAATGAGGTCTTTCAGTAAACCCATGGTATATGTACACTTTTTTGCATGCTTCAAAACCCAAATTATTACCTCAACAATTATGTCAGTAGTCTTAGGTAAGAAGTGTTTGATTTGCTAGTATACAAAAGTACATAAATATAGCGACCCTTTGGGGAAACTGACTAAGGAAAATCAAACATACATAAATACAGTGTGACTAAGATGTTAATGCAGAATTTACTGGAAGCAACATCAAGAATCAAAGAGAGGGCGGCGCCTGTGGGTCAAAGGAGTAGGGCGCTGGCCCCATATACCGGAGGAGGTGGTGGGTTCAAACCCAGCCCCAGCCAGAAACTGCAAAAAGCTAACAAACAAAAAAAAAAACAATCAAAGAGAGGCACAGCCCCCTCTGGTGCCACACTTAATACCGCCTTTACTGTCAGTCCTGGTTTTACGTATAGCCCTTCAAAAGCAGATCACACTGATTTTGACAACTGTCTTATAGCTGAGGGCTAATTACTCTTTGAGAGTCATAATGCAAATGAACACTCAATGTAAGCTGATTAAGTGAGATTTAACCCTTTGGAAGCTCAAGCGAATATTAGGAGAGTGGAGCTCAATTTGGAACAGACACAGTATTGTCCTTTGGTTTTCTGTCCCCTAATCAAATCAATGGAAATGAAGCTGAAGTGCCTCTCCGAGCAGGGATGGCGGGAGCCCTTCCACGGGGTCCCCATGGTGCTGCCTCTCTCTGAGGAGGTTCTATCCTCACGGCGTTAAAACAGTGGAAAATGTATACTTTGGCTGCAAACAAGCAGATGGTTTCAAGTCTAATGGAGGACCATTTAAAAATGCCTTAGTCTGTATTTTAGTGCTCAAGAACAACTGCCTTTTGGAGTTCCTGTTTTACAGAAAAATTAGTTTCAAGAAGATTAGCTGTGTGCTAACCAACTATTCAACTTCCAGAGACTGCCATTGTGTTAGGATGTAATTAACTCACAACCATGTAGTTTTTTCTTTGTACAGTTAAGCCATCTGATTTGAGCACCCTATGTCTGTGGACAAGATAAGTATCACAGAGAGGGAAGCTTTTTAAAAATACATATATTTCATGTACGTATTTTTAAACTAACAAGTCCAAACAATAGGGGTGTCTGAACTTGCCATAAGCTATTTGATGGCTCAAATTCCTGAAGCTAGGGATGGAAAAACAGCCCAGCCATGCAACCAGACTTGCATGAGAATTAAATGCACTCTGCCCTCCCACAGTGATTCTGGCTCTGCAGCACTTAACCACCCTGTAACCAAGCACACATGGCTTGAAAGGAGTCTGAGGGAGCCTCGGCAGCAGTGGGTGACACAGAGCATTAGAATTACGGCACATAAAGAATACTGATGTAGGGTTTTAGGAGAATGTGGAAAAGGAGAGGACTGGCGATAACTGCCTACACTCACGGCTTCCCTCTGCCCCATGTAAGGGCTGCTGGCAGTGGCTGAGCACACCAGCAGGAGCCAGGCCCCCAACAGCTGCTCGGGAGCATTTGTGCACTTCCTCTGCCAACCCTGCGAAGCTGTCCCCATTCTCGAGTGCATCTAGCGCTTCCGAGGGAGGGCAGCCTAAACCTTTTGACAACGCTTCTCATTCATAGGGTATTCTTTTTCGATCAAATGAAAGAAGCTATACAAACGACAAATTCCTTGCCTTGTTCCAACAATGGAAAGCATGTGCACTGTGATCTCAAATGAAATCTTTACTACACTAGAGCAACATAAGAGCCCACACTTGCAGATAAAACAATCCCCATGTGAATTAGTTCATCATCATCAACAGACGCAGACCATTTTCTTCAGAAAACAGTGGATGATGTAAGTGGGCTGCAGGACTGAATCCCTAACAGCAGGATCTGCATTAGCTCTATATTCATGTTGTAGCCTACCACCAGGAAAGTCGTGTGCGAGTCTCCCAGGCCCCCACCGGGATGTGCTGCACTGGGAGGACTCCACTGGGGAGCCCCAAGGGCTCTGAACTCCACCCAGACTCAGAAAAGCCAGTCTTTGTGACAGAACTCATCCTCATCCCAGACAGGAACTCTGGCTGAAGGCAGAAAGCACAAGGCCTGAGGCCATTCAGGGAAAGGTCTGAGACCAAGAGCTTCCAAAATTGGAAGAGAGAACCACCAGAATAAAAAAGGGATGCATGAGCATCTGCAAACATTAACAGGAAAATAAAGCAGGATCATTTGCTAAAATAAAATGAACCCCAAAGAAAGAAAGCTGTGAATATAACGCAAACACACAAAAAGAAAGTAAAAAGAAAGGTGTTCAGGTATCAAAGAATGGCTACGCTATGCACTTCACCCTTTTCTCTTTCTTGAAAAACAGTAAAAAGAAGAAAATGGGCAGAGAGGAGCAAAACAAAAATTAATAGTGATTGACATACACACAAGATCCCACTGCACACTAGGAGCTCAATTCTATCCTGTTAAACTAATATCATTATCCTTATTAGACACTCCAGGCTCTAATTTATTCCAAATCAACGACCCCGTGAATTCTGTCACTGAAAGAGCAAACATGCTCTTTCAAGAGTGAGCCCCAAATAGCTATCCGACAGGAGCCTCCTAGCAATTATGGAGGAAGGCTGCTTCCCAGTGACTTTACACCACTCTTCATTTCCAGAAATTCTTTTGAAATTCAAATTAGTTTTGGTTAATTAGCATTTCAACATGACCTGTTTGGGGTTAAAATATAGCTAGAGAGCAAATATTTTTAAGAAAGTCACAGACTTGGGAGGGATCTGACCCTGCTTCTTGCCAGAAAGCAGGTAAATCTCCAAAGTAGGTAACTTCTCTTCTGGAAGATCTCTAAGGGTGGAATATTAAAACCATCCATCTCCCAGGATTTTATCCATAATGGTCAAGCAGTTCTTTGTTAACATTAATCAAGATTCTGTGTTATTTACACCTATCTGCTCTATGCATTCCACATCTTCCAGATGGTGATACGGTGGAAAAACCATAGACTTAGAGTCACCGACCTGGGCCTGACTCTGCTTGCTCATCCTGTGTGGCTGTTCCTGCCTTTATACCCATTTCACAGAGAAGAAACAGGCCCACAGAGCTTTGGTAATTTGTGCAGGTTGCTTAGTGATGGAAAAAGCTCAGATTCTTGAGACAGGTATACCTGAGTCCCAAAGCTCAGATTCTTGAGACAAGTATACCTGAGTCCCACAGTCATTTTATTAATACCAAGGCATGCAGGGCAGTGCCCGTAGCTCAGTGGGTAGAGCGCGGGCCACATACACCAAAGCTGGCAGGTTTGAACCCGGGCTGGGCCAGCTAAAACAACAGTGACAACTGCAACAACAACAACAACAAAAAAATAGCCAGGCATTGTGACAGGAGCCTGTAGTCCCAGCTACTTGGGAGGCAGAGGCAAGAGAATCACTTGAGCCCAAGAGTTTGAGGTTGCTGTGAGCTGTGATGCCATGGCACCCTACCAGGAATGACTGAGTGAGACTGTCTCAAAAAAAAAAAACTTACCAAGGCATGTAAAGCTCCACCTTGCTCCTGCTACATTTTGACTACATCCTTAGCTAACCAGAACCTTCATTTAGTGTATAGACCAAATAAAAATGACAATTCCTTAGCAAGATTTTCTGATTGTTATTGTTAAGTCACACATCATTTTCACAGAAATTATCTGTGGACACCTATCTTGGATAGTTTAAATAACCTAGACTGATGTTTTTAGAAATAGTTTTCCACAACACACATTTTAAAAAGTAAATTCATGAGTCCAAGAAGGCAAAAAAAGCAACCTAGATGTACTGTTTCTAATCAAAACAATATTTAATCACATGTGAAAGCAGAGGCGGTTGAAGCTGTGTTTTCCAGACATTTGGCAATTCATTTTCTCTTGTGCCTGTGACTGAAACCAGACTTGCAAATTAAAAATATGTCCATCATTTTTTTTCATGACAATTCAAACAAAAGAGTCTCCAAATCTACCCATACAAACACTGCTGAAAGCAACCTGGATGAAGAACTGGGTAGAATCCTGAGATCCATTTATTTTCCTAATAATAAATGATAAGAAATTTTTTCCAAATTGGTTTGGGGAGAGATCAAGAATTTCAAATTATAGTACTAATAAGATAGCTACCAGGCAGATAACAACTACCTTGTAAACTCTATCTAAATGGAAAGTCACCAAAAACAAAAAAACAAACCTTACAAATGTATGGAGAAAATTTTTCACTAGTCCCAAGCACATTTTTAGAATAGAAAAACATAACATTAAACAGACTTTTGAAGGGAAAAAGGAGAGGAAGTCATGTATTTGTGAATTGAATTCCATATTCCAAAGCCATTTTAGAAGGTCTGGTATCCTGCTTTTTGCTCTCCCCCTTCCCCTTACTTTCTTGTGAGGCCTTATTCATATAACTTTATCTCATTTATAAATTACATCACCAAGGACATCTGGGTAAAGGTCTAGAAAACATGACACTGTCAAAATCCAGTGCTAAATCTTATTTCCTGGCTATCCTGAAAAACCACAGCATCAGAATAATCCAGTATCATCATCTTATGCCAAAAAAATTCAGAGGTTACTATCACTAATCAACCACCCTGGGGAGGTGAATACAATCAAAACACAAGTTATTTCAAACATCCATTTTGTATACCTAACAATCAGCTCATGAATTTATTTATAAATCCAATTAAAACTCTTCTAGGATCATTTCCAATTTCAAAGAGATTTTAAAAGGAAGGTAAACTCACTGTTTCAGAACCTACTCTGTGCCAACACTGTGCAAGGCATGTTCACATGGGGCATTTATTTTATTTAAAGTCAAATATAAAATGCCTATCCCTGTAGGCTGTGTATTAATTAAGAGAATGGATTGCTACTGCTCTGTCACCAGTAAAATTACGTAAGAATGTACATTTTCTGTATTATTACATTCTAGTTGCACTGTGGTATAACTGGGTAGATGTCTGAACAAGCTCCATCTCTCATAAAGAGGTCTCAAGGATAGTTCAACCACAGCAATGATATCAAAGTCCAAAGGACTATCTCGGATATTGGGTTGTAGATACTAAGGAGGTAAAGAATTGGGGGAAAGACTTAGCCAAATGGCTACATCTTCTTTCCTGGTTGTTATAGGGAGGGAGAGGTAGCTAAGAAAACACAGGACGTATGAGCCATAGACATGGGTTCTGTGATTTACTGATGGTCTAATTTTAGACAAACCACTTATCCTTCCTGGTTATCAATTTCTTTTTCCTTTCTTTGTTTTAACTTCTTGTTATGCAAAAGTAGAGAGAATAATGAACCCCCATGAACTATCACCTAGCTTCAATATCAACTCACAGCCAAACTTGGTTCTTCTTTTGCCCAGCCTCCATTCCTAGATTATTGGTGCATTAGTTATCTGTTACTGTGTGACAAATTACCCCAAAACTTAGTAGCTTAAAATAAAAAGCATTTATTATGTCACACTTTGTGTGGGTCAGAAATTTGGAAGCAGCTGGTAGCTCTGGCTTGGAGCCTTTCGTGAAGCTATAGACAGGATGGAGGCAGGAACTATAGTCATCAGAAGGCTTAACTGAGGCTAAAGGAGGGAATGGCAATCTATGGTCCATAGGCCAAATCTGGCCCACAGCCCATTTTTGTAAATAAAGTTTTATTGGAACAAAACCAATATTTACATCTCCTTTATTTACATACTGTCTATGGCTGTTTTTGCACTATAGTGTCATAACTGGGTAGGCATGATAGAGACTGTATGGCTCACATACCTAAAATATTTACTCTCTGGCTCATTACAGAAAATGTTTGACAACTCCTGGCTCAGAGGACTTGCTTACAAGATCATTTGCTCACATGGCTATTGTCAATAGGTCATGTACCTAGCCCTATGGGCCTCTCTACTGGCTGCTTGAGTGCCTTCACAACATGGCAGCTAGCTTCCCAAGAGCAAGTGATTCAAGAGGGAAAAGAAGGCAGAAGCTATTATGTTTTGTTATTCCCAGCCTCAGAAGAGACATACCATCTTTTCTGCAGTATTCTCTCTACTGGTCACACCCAGCAATCAAGATACAAGGTGGGAGGGACTCCACAAGGGTAAATAGTAAGAGGCAAGGATCACTGGAGACCATGTTAGAAGCTGACAACCACATTTGGAAACCCATTTCTTAGTGTATAAAATCCAGGTTTGAGACAGAATCATTTCTATAGAATTTTCAACTCTAACATTTAACACTTAGATGACTTAGAGAATTTCTGACATGTTATATTTTTGTGCTTTGATCATAGAATGTACTCAGTGTTTGTTGCTGAATTTTGGTATTTGTATTTTCAGTTTGATTTATGTATGGTTTCACTATAATATTACTTTTTATGTTCTCAGAACTATTTTTAGAATAAAGGGATTATTTTCTTTTAATTAAGTGGCATCTCAAAGCATTCTTAAATCCAAACATTTGTTTTCTATATTCAATTTTTAGAAGAAAGAGGCAACCACCAAATGTTTTCTTTTTCTTTTCTTTTTTTTTTTTTTTTGTAATTTTTGGCTAGGGTTGGGTTTGAACCCGTCACCTCCAGCATATGAGGCCAGAGCCTTACTCCTTTGAGCCACAGACACTAATCCAAATGTTTTCTTCTTAGCCAATTTATTTTAAAAGTCTAAATCTTCTAGTCTACCAATCACTATATTTTCAGCCCAATCTCTCTGGTCAACATTCACTGCCCCCGAGATCCAGTAGTACTGGAAAGCAATGCAAAAATAACACTGTTTATTATATTAAATAAAAGGTTTCATATTTTAGCAATTTATTAGTAATTAAAAACAAAAGTTTAAAAAAAGTGTGGTTTCCTCCATGTAGTAAGTATTCAATAATGGTTTCCTGAATCTAACATGCAAGTATAACACACAGATAGTAATTTCAAAGTCAAGGGACTAGTATTTAGTAGTAGAAAAGTGCACCAGGGGATGAGGCTTTAATTCTAACCACGTTCATTTAATTAATGACTCACTTCCTCAACAAATATAAATTCTATGTGTCTAAAATAATCCTGCTCCCCAAAAGTTTCTAGTCTACTAGTCACAGACAACTATCTTTGAACTTGATGGTGCCAATGGTATAATTTTAAAAATTTCTTTTTTTTTTTTGAGACAGAGTCTCAAGTTGTCACCCTGCATAGAGTGCTGTGGCTCACAGCAATCTCCAATTCCTGGGCTCAAGCGAGTCTCTTGCCTCCGCCTCCCAAGTAGCTGGGACTATAGGCGCCCGCCATTTTAAAAATTTTTTATTATTTTTTTAATGTGGTAAAATACACATAATAGAATTTACCATCTTAACCATTTTTTAATGTTTAGTTAAGTGGTCTTAAATACAACCATCACCACCAGCCACCTTTTTCATCTAACAATACAATCTTTTTTTTTTTTTTTTTTTTTTAATTTTTTTGAGACAGAGTCTCAAGCTGTCACCCTGGGTAGAGTGTGGTGGCATCATAGCTCACAGTAACCTCCAACTTTTGGGCGCAAGCAATCCTCTTGCCTCAGTTTTTCTATTCTTAATAGAGATGGGGGTCAAGCTTTTGCTCAGGCTGGTCTGGAACAGGTGAGCTCAAGCAATCAAACTGCCTCAGCCTCCCAGAGTGCTAGGATTACAGATGTGAGCCACCACATCTGGCCTAACAATATAATCTTTTAATATGCTAGAACATTAAGTAGAAAATAAAGAAGTGGATAAACAACAGTCAATCCCACATATTTACCTGCAAAAGAGCTACTCTCACATGTGTTAGCCATCAAGGCGATATAATTATTAATCTAATACAGAATCTAAGATTAGAACTCTTAGAACCTTAACTGTCTTTAAAGTTCTTCAACTTAAAAAAATACACAATTTTAAATATATAATTTTAAACATTCTGAAATCTCTAGAATAATTTATTATGGGGTGATTTTTTTTCTTCACAAATGTAGATATACTTTAATGACATGGGAACACAGTTCAGAGCCCACAGCCATCACTTTACGGCATGGTGACCTGAGGCCTTTCTCTGTGGAACGGGCCCACCTATCACAGCTTCCCATCTGCTAACTACGAACATACTAAATTTTATCCTGTTTCATGACTCCATCAGTAGTTTCCACAAGTAAAAATAAATCTGGTTCTGATTTGCCATGCCTCTTACATCTAGGGGAGAAATTAAGATATATAAATTTTAAATTCTGCTTAGAAAAACAATGAGACAAGTAGCAATTTACATAGATTGTTTACTAGGGAAGACAAAAATGATCGGAAAAGCTGTAGTCCTATTTTACTATCTGGATGCTTCCATGTACGTTAAAGAATTTTTCTCTAGTGAGAACAGAAACTCCAGGAGGAAAGGGCGTCTACCACTAGTGCTAAGAGACTGATTGCTCCAGAGCCTGAATGTGTTGGCCAGTTTTCTAGCTAACAAGTACAAGTGCAAAGTGAAACTGTTTTAGATTTCTACCTCGCTTACCTTGGGGTTGTTTTATAGTCTTAGGGAGCTAGCCTAGCTACCAACATCAACCACAAACAGTTTTTTGGGGAAGGAAAATAGGATTTGAACTTTATTAAGGCTAGGTATGGGGTCCTTGTAAAGTTCTACCATGTAATTTCTTCAAAAGCGTTCTCTTCCCCACTGATCCCAGAAAGGCATATGACCTTGTTTCCATTTTTGCCAAGTATCTATTTTAAGACACTTCTTTTTTTGTCCAAGGACATCATTTGTCATTTATTTAATATATTAGCTTCTGAACTATGCATGAGTCAACAAACTCAGTTTGATCAAGCAGACATTTATTGAAAGTCTGCTGGGTACCAGGTATGTGGGTGAGGGGACGTGGGGTAAATGAGGCATTGCCTGGCCTCATCAATCACAGGGAGAGCAAAGTGGAACCCACTACAGCAGGATGAATGCACAGTGAGGGTAGAGCTCTCCTCAGCAGGTGGGACTATGAGGGGGACCACAGAGGCAGGTGTGCAGGTAGGCAGAGTTACAAAGTAGCAGGGGGTCTAGATGCTCTAGAAGAGCCATTCTCAACCTGTGGGTTAAAGGGCCGCAGCATTAGAGGGTTGAGAACCACTGCTCTAGAAGAAAAGCAAGAAAAAGAATGACAGGAGAGGAAGCTAACGAGGTACACGGAAGCTAATGTTTGTTAGTGCATCAGGCACTTTTGAAGAAGGTTATCATTTCTCAGCTGGAAAGCAATCTACTAAGTGAAAAATCACCTGCAAATGACTAACAGTTTCTACCCCCGAGAACTGTTCCGACGAGCTCCCAGCATATGTGGGAGGTTTACAGTGCCTGGCTCACTTTCCCACCCACCCCATGTCTACTGTTACTCTTCTTCTGGTTATTATGGCCCAGCTGTGTTAGGTTAGCAAAACGGGTGGGACTGCTGCAAAGATGGAATCCCTGCTCACCAGCAACTCTGGTGTAGGGTACCATTTTGTCCTACAGTTGCTTGTTGGGTTCACCCAGCGACTGTGTGAGCCGGGCCTCCTCCTCCCTCACCGTGCTCACACCACCCTGCCCTGCTTCCTGCTGCGTCTTGCTCACACTGCCTCATTCCAGTCTCACTCTAACCTTGCATGGTCAGCACCATTTTCCTTGACCCCATTTGAGTGCTGAGGAGACTCACAAAGAAGGTCAAGTCACTTATTGCATGGGGCTGGGAGACAAACTACCTGACCCAGGAAGGGAGAGAGAGGCCAGCTCAGATGGGCCACCCAAACACTCAAGCACTATAAGCTTTACTCCACTCAAAATTACTGGACCTAGACCTGACTTGGGGCCCTGGGGAAATGGACTATTGTCTGGTTTCAAGGCAGCTACCTGAGTCTGAAACTGTCTGGGTTTCAGGCAGCTGTCTGTGTCCTTGATTCCTTGGGTGCTCTTGGTCAAAAAATGACCAAATGCTCCGAAGTAAGGCAAGCGTGAAATAAAGAGAGATATAGCAACCAAGATATAGGTTTCCAGAGCAAGATACGTTCACCGTAGACATAGCATGGGCCCCACTGCCATGGCAAGTAGGCAAAGAGACCTGGATTGTGGCCGAAGCTTCTGTTTTATACTGCCTGGGTTGGGCCTACCTCATGATTCAGAGGTTACTTTGGAATCAGAGTCTTATCACACATGCAGACCTCCCGTGAGCCTCTCTGAGAGCCCATGGTGGTGAACCACAATGTAGGTTTAAACCAAAGACGTCATAATTAGCCTTAAGTTTGTTCTAAGTCACCTTCAAGACTCTACTGTACTTTTTGTTGGGCCAGGGTCTTCTATACCATCTTGCCGTTGGCCCACTAAGATGATTGGTAGACTGGGGTGGTAGATTGGTCGGGCGTTCCTTCCTTGCCAGGCGTGAGCAATGCCTTGGGACAGAATTAAGATGGGCAGCACTGAGATGGGGGCCCCACCCTCGTCCTCCTTCCCCAGAAAAGCCAAATTTCTTTTTTTTTTTTTTTTGAGACAGAGCCTCAAGCTGTCACCCTGGATAGAGTGCTGTGGCATTACAGCTCACAGCAACCTCCAATTCCTGGGCTCAAGCGAGTCTCCTGCCTCCGCCTCCCAAGTAGCTGGGACTACAGGTGCCCACCACAACGCCTGGCCATTTTTTAGTTGCAGCCATCATTGTTGTTTGGCGGGCCTGGGCTGGATTCGAACCCGCCAGCTCAGGTGTACGTGGCTTGCGCCTTAGCCTGTTGAACCACAGGCGCTGAGCCAAGATACACTTTTAAAGGAGATCTCTAGGCTGGGCACAGTGGCTTAGCCTGTAATCCCAGCACTCTGGGAGGCCAAGGTGGGAGGATTGCCTGAGCTAATGAGTTGGATACCAACCTGAGCCAGAGCGAGACCTCATCTCTAAAATTAGCTGGGTGTTGTGGTGGGCGCCTATAGTTCCAGCTACTTGGGAGGCTGAGGCAAGAGAATTGCTTAAGCCCAAGAGTTTGAGGTTGCTATGAGCTATAATGCCATGGAACTTTACCAAGGGCATCAAAAAGAGACTGTGTCTCAAAAAAATAAATAAAAGTGATTCCTAATGATGAGCTTAGCTTACCTTTATTGTTTGACTTCTATAATTAGGTTCTTTTAAGAGTTTACCTTAATTCATTTAATCTCAGCAAACTGGTGATATAGCTACATTGTTTAATTTTAAAATACTTCATTTTAAAAAGGAAAAAAATAGATGGAGCCCTTAAATATAGGCCATGTATTTAATGGGAGATTAAAAGGATTTTCTAGGGTAATTTGGCTCTATGTTCTCTTCACCTTAGGAATTTTAAACTCCTAGGTGGTCATGCAGATTTACTATATGAGTGTTTATGTTCGGTTCTCAGGATGTTTTCTGTTTTATGATTTTATTTATGACCTGTAGTAGTTCCATTTCTTTCTTACAGGCCTTGTAGAACTAACCCCACCTAATTCCCGTATTATTTCCTTAACTAAAATATAGAATTTTTTTGGCTCGGCGCCTGTGGCTCAACAGGCTAAGGCGCAAGCCACGTACACCTGAGCTGGAGGGTTCGAATCCAGCCCGGGCCCACCAAACAACAATGATGGCTGCAACCAAAAAATGTCCAGGCATTGTGGTGGGCGCTTGTAGTCCCATCTGCTTGGGAGGCGGAGGCAGGAGACTCACATGAGCTCAAGAATTGGAGGTTGCTGTGAGCTGTGTTGCCACAGCACTCTATCTAGGGTGACAGCTTGAGGCTCTGTCTCAAAAAAAAAAAAAAAAATTATAGAGTTTTTGAGGGTAGAGATTAAATCTTAAACAAATTTGCCCCTTTCAGTACTCATTACCTTCTTTTTGCATAGAGCCCCCAGAGATATCCTTTAAAGAGTTTTTTCCCCTAAATTTTGTTGACCTTATTTGTTACTTTTTTTTTCTGTAAGATTATAATGAGCCATTTAACTATTACTTTGTGAAAACTTTTCTTTAAATTTTAAAAATTAGTGTAGGGATCTAGTTTAAAATAACACTTTTGGATGAAAGTGTTGGAAAATAACAACCTTTCCTTCACCAATCAATATGTCTTACGTCCTAAAACTTCGAGGAAACTTCATACCATTTATGTATGTGTAAAATATACTCAGTTTATCCAAGTATTTTTGGTGAGATTGGGGGCTCAGACTGAAGTCTTTTATTCTAAAATGCTTAGGGGTACCTGATGTTTTCTATTTACCATTTTGTGAAAAAGACTTTGCTCTTTGGGAAGTTTTTCTGTGCTAATTTTGCCAATTTTTATGAGAGTGTTTAAAATGCCTAGAATTCTATATGATAGGCAATACTCTGATGTGAGCTTAGTGAAAAGATTTCTAAAATGATTGAATTGGTTTTTGGAATCTTAAAGTTTCATTATATGTATGTCATTAGGAAAGTTTTAAGGTACAAAATTCAAGAAACATAAAATCTGCACAGATAGAAACCAATGAAGCCCTCCTAGGAGCCTGATAAGCTGAGCAAGTTGAATCTTGCTCAGGTGAATCAGAAAGGAAGCTGTCAACTGTGTTTCTTGGAAGTGAAATAATGGACTGTAACATAGTCTGCCTGAAAACTTTTGTAGTGACCTATGTACAGTTAAGTAATCAAAACCGCATAGATGCAAGTCTTTGGAATAGGGTTCTGATGAGAATGGCTATTGGAATCACTAAAAAATACATGTATATGTATTTAGTTTAGTTTATTACTCCTATTTCTCCTCCTCTATGCCCTCCCCCCTTTTTGCTACAGTCTTGCTCTATTGCCCCTGCTAGAGTGCAGTGGCCTCATTATGGTTCACTGCACCCTCAAACTCTTGGGCTTAGGCAGTCTTCCTGCCTTGGCCTCTTGGGACAATCTTGTGTCACTGAGGAAGGCCTGCTAATTTTCGTATTTTTCTTACAGACAGGATCTCACTCTTGTATGAAACTCCTGAGCTCAGGCAATCCTCTTGCCTTAGCCTTCCAGAGTGCTAAGATTATAGGTGTGAGCCACTGCAACAGGCCTATACTATTTCTAATCTTGTATTAATAATTTATCAGAAAGATACAGTATAAAATATTTTATTTAGTTCTGACATTCACTTCAAATAACATTGTATATTATATATAGTTGATAAAACTATTTTTTAATGTGTATTTTATTTAAAGAACAACCAAGCAGGATTTTTATATTTTTCTTGAGCATTAAGTAGGTGTATTTTCTCTTGTATTTAATATTCTTATTTCTCATATCCTGGAGAAATAAGAAACTTTTTGAGGAAATGATAAATACAGGTGGAGAGAGAGATTTTCTAAAAAGTTGCATTGGTTAATTATAGGTGGATTTAGGAATGTGGTGTTATTACTTACAGGTTCTAAGTTATAGAATAATGGGTAAATAATTGTCTCATGCAGGCTCTGCAGAGGATTTCTGAGAATCTGGGGACAATTTACAATGAGCAAATGAACAAGATAATATATAGTCAGTAGGGGGAAATACAGATTTCTCCAAGTAATGTGAGAGTTTAACAGTCTTTCACAGTTGATCTGTACTTTTTGGAACCTAGGACTTAATTTTCGGAAAATGGTAACATAGTGGTTAAGAATTTTAGGCATTGAGCTCAGAAAAACCCAGGCTAGAGGATGAAGGACTATGTAGAAAAATTCCACATCATTTCCAGTCAATAAAAAATTATTTATAGTCAGTAGACATTGTTGCTCATATAAGAGATAATAAAAGGTAACACTTACTGTCTCAGGCTAACACTATGTGTTTCCCATATATTATTTAATCCTCACATATTAACATGCCAAGTAGAGAAGAAAGAAATACAAGTAAATCTTACATTTAGATGTCAGTAAGGAAAATGCTTTTAGAAAATATAGGCACCTTAACATATCCAGGTTGTTATACTGGATGTGGTTTTTGTCTTTTTTTTAATTGTTTGGGATTCATTGAGGATACAAAGAATTAGATTACACTGATTGTGTTTGTTAGGTAAAGTCCCTCTTGTAATTGTGGATATTTTAAGCTCTTGCTACCAGTTCTTCCTCCTCTCCCCTCTGCTTTCAAACCAAGGAGAAGGCCAGGCACAGTGGCTCCCGCCTGTATTTCCAGCATTTTGGGAGGCTGAGGCAGGTGGATTGCCTAAACTTACAGGTTCAAGAGCAGCCTGAGCCAGAGCAATACCGGTCTTAGCCAGGCTTTGTGGCGGGTACCTGTAGTCCTAGCTACTTGGGAGGCTAAAGCAAGAGGATCATTTGAGCCCAAGAGTTTGAGGTTGCTGTGAGCTGTGATGCCACAGCACTCTACCAAGGGCGACAAAGTGAGACTCTGTCTCAAAAAAAAACCCCAAGGAGAAGCTCGGGGCAGGTAGATAATATTACAACAGAATTTTAACTCTAGTCCAGTGCCTGGTTTATTTTGATGTATAGGAATTCTTTTTTTTTTTTTTGGAGACAGTTTCATTTTGTTGCCCTTGGTAGAGTACTGCAGCATCACAGCTCATAGTAACCTCTAGCTCTTGAGCTTACGAGATTCTCTTGCCTCAACCTCCTGAGTAGCTGGGACTATAGGCGCCCGCCACAATGCCCGGCAATTTTTTTTGTTGCAGTTTGGCCAGGGCCGGGTTCAAACCCACCACCTTCAGTATATAAGGCTGGGCGCCCTACTCACTGAGCTACAGGCGCCGCCCAGGAATTCTTTTGTATTGATTGATATTCAGAATTATGAGTCATGGTTTGTACTTCTGCAGTTTTCTAATTAGGTGAAAATTTTATTTTTCTAAGCTTATTTATTACCAACTCTGGGGATAAAATTAGAAATTTGTCTCCTGTGCAAGTACTAACCAGGTCCAACCCTGCTTAGCTTTAAAGGTCGCAGGAAGTTTGGGCACATTCAGGGTGAAACATAGACAACTTAAAAGAAATTTGTAATATGTTCATTGCATTTCTACTAGTTTTGAGTTCTTATCCATTTGCATGAATAAAAGATTTTATTTTTGCTATATCATCTGTATCATTTAATGGGTAAGAAGAAAGGAAAGGCATGTTAGAAAAAGCATACAACTCTTCTAAGGTAAGGAATTTAAATCCTTTATTATTTAGAAATGAAGACAGATTTTAATTGCTTATGATATAAAAGACATAGATTTTTTTTTTCTTCTGAGACAGAATGTTACTCTATTGTCCCAGGCTAGAGTGCCATGGCATTAGCCTACCTCACAGCAAACGCAGACTCCTGGGTTCAAGTGATCCTCCTGCCTCATCTTCTCAGAAGCTGTGACTATAGGTGCTCACCACCATGCCCACCTAAATTTTCTACTTTTAGTAGAGATAGGATCTCTCTCTTGCTTAGACTAGTCTTGAACTCCTGGGCTCAAGGAGTAGAGATTTCTGTGAGCTGTGATGCCACAGCACTCTACCAAGGGTGACAAAGTGAGACTCTGTCTCAAACAAAACAAAACAAACAAACCCCAAGGAGAAGCTCAGGGCAGCTAGATAATATTACAACAGAATTTTAACTCTAGTCCAGTACCTGGGTTATTTTGATGTATAGGAATTCTGGTTTTTTTTTTTGGAGACAGAGTTTCACTTTGTTGTCCTTGATAGAGTGCTGTCTTGGCCTTCCAGAGTTGTAAGACTGCAGGAGAGAGCCACTGCACCTGGCCAGCATAGTTTTTATATAGTATTTTCCTTTCCTACACACAGGTCTGATGCATAATTTACAAATAGTATTTATTTCACAGTAGTACAATAATAACATTAAAGAAAAAAAATTTTTCAAGGAAATATGGAGAATTCTCAACTCAAATTAGACCTCACATTTGTATTCTGCAGTCTCATTACTAGTCTCATTTACCCAGTAGAAAAAAGAAATCCTTTTATCATAAAGAGATTTATGCTAGACTGGTTTTTCTGTTTTTTTTTTTTTTTTTTTAGATACAGAGTTTTACTTTATTGCCCTCGGTGGAGTGCCATGGTGTCACAGCTCACAACAAACTCCAGCTCATGGGCTTAGGCAATTCTCTTGCCTCAGCCTCCCAAATAGCTGGGACTATAGGCACCCACCACAACGCCCAGCTATTTTTTTTGTTGCAGTTTGGCTGGGGCTGGGTTCGAACTTGCCACCCTTGGTATATGGGGCCAGCGTCCTACTCCCTGAGCCACAGGTGCCACCCTGGACTGTTTGTTCCAGCTCAATTTATAGTCAGCAAAATGTACAAACAACCTAAATGCCCACCATCCCAGAAATGGATTAACAAACTGTGGTATATGCATACCATGGAATACTATATAGCCACTAAAAAAGATGGAGACTTTACATCTTTTGTATTAACCTGGATTGGGGTAGAACACATTCTTCTTAATAAAGCATCATAGGAATGGAGAAGCAAGAACCCAATGTACTGTATTTTAATATGAAGGCAGTAGATGAGCTAAGGCAAGGTAGGAGATAGAGGAATGAGGGAGCGGGGAGAGGGGAGGGGAGGGGAATGGTCGGTCTCAGTCTGTGTTATGCCTTTTGGAGAGGGACACAATTTCTTTTTTTGAGACAGAGCCTCAAGCTGTCACCCTGGATAGAGTGCTGTGGCATCACAGCTCACAGCAACCTCCAATTCCTGGGCTCAAGCGAGTCTCTTGTCTCCGCCTCCCAAGTAGCTGGGACTACAGGCGCCCGCCACAATACCCGGCCATTTTTTGGTTGCAGCCGTTATTGTTGTTTGGCGGGCCCGGGCTGGATTCGAACCCGCCAGCTCAGGTATACGTGGCTGGCGCTTTAGCCATTTGAGCCACAGGCACCGAGCCGGGACACAATTTCTTGAACTTCTTCTTTATTAAAAAAGAGGTAATATGGATATACCTGCATTAGCCTGCTTAGTACTTACCCGTGAGATAATGGAAAGGAGAACCAAATAAACTGAAAAGTTCGATAAAATCCTAAGTTTTCTTGACTAAAGCAGACTTTCTGGAGTCAGTGTCAACCACACAAAATGCTCCCTTCTCAGGGTTAGAGACAAGACATAGGGGAAAGACAGGGAGCCTTAATCCTGAGTTTGTCTAACTGCTTCTTGACTCTTTTTAGGGCAGAAGTTTTAAGACTTTTGATTCTTGTACACTTAACTCCTGAAAAACTTGCTGGATTAATCAGGATTGTAATAATTAGTTTTTATTACCTGTGGCTAAAGGAATCTAATCCCATCTTTGAGGAGAGGAGCTATGAAAAGAGAATTCAGGCTCAGTGCCTGTGGTTCAAAGGGCTAAGGCGCCAGCCACGTACACATGAGCTGGAGGATTCGAATCCAGCCTGGGCCTGCCAAACAACAATGACAGCTGCAACCAAAAAATGGCTGGGCATTGTGTCGGGTGCCTGTAGTCCCAGCTATTTGGGAGGCGGAGGCAGGAGACTCGCTTGAGCTTAGGAATTGGAGGTTGAATTGGAGGTTGCTGTGAGCTGTGATGCCACAGCACTCTATCCAGGGTGACAGCTTGAGGCTCTGTCTCAAAAAAAAAAACAAAAAAAGAAAAGAGAATTCATGAGAAGGTTGAGAGAAGGGCCACATCTCTAGAATTTGGTAAAGTAGTTTTACCACTTAAACATTCATGCCTCAGGTTAGGCTTTAATGTGGGAAATGTACCTTTAAATATTAGTACTCAACTCACTTAAAATGCTACCAAATGTAATAGTAGTAATATTTTAATAATTACAGTCTTATCAGATTTGACTTGTCCTGAAGCTACTTAATAGTACTTTGTAAGTGTGCCACTCCCCAATAGCCTTGTACCTAGTTGAACATAGTCTTGCTTTCTTATTTTTTATAGCATATGGCAAACTTAAAAAGCAAAACCAACAATAGAACCTTCCCAGGGTTTTTCAAAGTTTGTTTTCTTATTTATACTTTATTAATCTGGCATTATTTACTCATTTTTATTTTTATTTATTTATTTTGAGACAATCTTACTGTGTTGTCCAGGCTAGAGTGCCAGGGCATCAGCCTAGCTCATAGCAACCTCAAATTCCTTGGTTCAGGTGATCCTCCTGTTTCAGCTTCCCTCCTTTTGCCTCAGCCTCTGGAGTAACTGGGACTACAGATGCCTGCCAGAACACCCAGATAATTTTTTCTGTTGTTAGTAGAGAAGGAGTCTTGGTTTTGCTCAGGCTGGTCTTGGAACTCCTGGACTCAAGGGATTCGCCTACCTATGCCTCCAAGAGTGCTAGGATTATAGGCGTTAGCCACCTGGCCCTACCCTATTAGTTCATTTTTAGAAATGCCACTGAATGCAGCAATTCACTGAAATTATTTCTAGAGCTGGGCCACAGGGTGAGAAGTTAAAATTATGAACTGTGTTGAGTTCATAATATCGTTATCATAACCTGGTATTCTTCTAAATTAGAGTAAATTCTGTAGGTATCCTATGTAAGATCACTTCTCAGCAATTTGTTAGGAATTGTACTAGGAAATAAACTAGCATTCTTTGTAATTTTTAGACAAGTCAGCTTTTCCTAAAGATGGCCTGGCTTCTGTGTTTACTACCCTCTTAACTTTGTTTGATTCTCAACATGTTTGCATACCCAAGAGTATTCCTATCTGCTACAACCTGTTTCTCAGCCACATGATGCTTAGTGTGGGTTGGGGCACGAGGGTTATGTGAGCAGTGCTCAGACCTCTGGAAGCTCTTTGGAAATACTGTACACATTTTTGCCTTAGCCAACAGAATATGACTTCTCTGCTGATGCTTGGGAGTGGAGAAATGACTTTTATTTAATTAATTAATTTATTTTTGAGACAGAGTCTCAAGCTGTCACCCTGGGTAGAGTGCCATGGTGTCACAGCTCACAGCAACCTCAAACTCTTGGGCTTAAGCGATTCTCTTGCCTCAACCTCCCAGGGAGCTGGGACTACAGGCACCCACCACAACGCCCAGCTATTTTTTGGTTGTAGTTGTCATTGTTTGGCAGGCCCGGGCTGGGTTTGAACCCACCAGCTCTGGTATATGCGGCTGCACCCTAGCTGCTGAGCTACAGGCGCCAAGCTGGGAGAAGTGGCTTTTAAAAAGATAATTAGCAGCAGTTGTCTTCAGTGGTCCCACAGATCCTTGTCTTGCTTCAGCAGTGTTTGGACACCACAGACTTGAGGACTCTCTTTCTTCCAGCTGTTGGCAGCTTTCCAGTCTCCTCCTCTTCCACTTGCAATCTCTGGGACCATCTTCACAGCCATCTCCTGCTTCTGGAACCACATAACACTTTTTTTTCTTTTTTCTTTTTTGGTAGTTAGCTCCTTATTACCAACCATGAGCTCTCAGATTTGTCAGAATTATTCCACCTATGTGGAGGCAGCTGTCAACAACTGCCTGGTCAATTTGCATCTGCAGGCCTCCTACACCAACCTCTCTCTGGGCTATACTATTTCGACTTTGACTATGTGACTCTGAAAGGCGTGGGCCACTTCTTCTACGTGTTGGTGGAGAAGAGCTAAGGTGCTGAGCATCTTTGAAGATGCAGAACCAGCATGGCGGCCATTCTCTTCCAGGATGTGCAGAAGCCATCTCAAGATGAGTGGGTTACAACCCTGGATGCAATGGAAGATGCTGTGGCCCTGGAGAAGAGCCTGAGCCAGGCTCTTCATACCTTGGGTGCTGCCTACACAGACTCTCATCTCTGTGACTTCGTGGAGAGTCACTTCCTGAATGAGGAAGTGAAATTCATCAAGAAGATGGGCGACCACCTGACCAACTTCCACAGGCTGGCCCACCTCCAAACTGGGCTGGGCTGGGCGAGTATCTCTTGGAAAGGCTCACTCTCAAGTAGGACTAGGAGCCTCTGGAGCCCAGAGACCTCAGAGGCTGAGAAGCCTCTTCTCAAAGTATCAGGGCTTTTGCTGGTGCCTCTCCCTCCAGCCACAGGGCAGTTTTTTAATCACCCTGGAGTACTTGCCCAAGCATTGGACCAAATGAAAATAAAGCTTTGTGCAGGCCAGGTGCAGTGGCTCACACCTATAATCTGAGCACTCCGGGAGGCTGAGGCAGGTGAACTGCCTTAGGTCAAGACCTCATCTCTAAAAATAACCAGGCATTGTGGTGGGTACCTGTAGTCCCAGCTACTTGGGAGGCTGAGGCAATAGAATCTCTTAAGCCCAAGAGTTAGAGGTTGCTATGAGCTGTGATGCCACGGTACTCTACCGAGGGCTACAAAGTGAAACTCTTTCTCAAAAAAAAAAAACAACTTTTGTGCAGCACCTCCTTTTCTCCAAAAAAAAAAAAAATAAAGATAATTAATCTTATTTCTTTAGCAGGTAGGAGATGAAAATCAATGGCTTTCTGCTTTTGTTCTTTTCTATCTTCATAGCTTTCCACTTGGCATATTATAGAAGAAAACTTACTGGCTCTATTGGTGCATTTTGTTCATAGAATTTCTCAAGAATGCATTTCTGATTTTTTAAAATACGAATTTACCATAAAAGTTGAGTTTTTATTAAAATTCCTATAGTTTTTTAATATTTAGAGAGTTGAAAAACTTTGAAGCTAGAAATTAGCTAATTAGTTGTGACCTATACAACTTGTTGACATTTTAGCAGTCCCTTGCTTTTATTCATTGAGAAATTGGCTTTGCTGGGCAAAAGACATGAACAGAAGCTTTTCAAAAGAAGATAGAGTTTAATGGCCAATAAATATAAGAAAAATGTACAACGTCTCTATCATCAGGGAAATGCAAATCAAAACCACAACAAAATACCACCTAACTCCAGTGAGAATGGCTTTTGTACACAAGTCCCAAAACAACAGATAATGGTGTGGATACAGAGAGAAAGGAACACTTACACACTGTTGGTGGAACTGCAAGCAAGTGCAACCTCTAGGGAAAGTAGTAACCTCAGAGAACTAAAAGTAAATCTATCTTTTGATCTAGCAATCCCATTACTGAGTATTTACCCAAAGGAAGAAAAGTGTATATAAAAAGACACTTGTACCCAAATGTTTATAGCAGCACAATTGCAAAGATGTGGAAACAGCCCAAGTGCCCATCAGTACACAAGTGGATTAATAAAATGTGGTATATGTATACCATGGAGTTCTACTCAGCCATAAAAAATGGTGAACTATATGAACTATAACTTTTGCAATAACCTGGATGGAACAGCAAACCATCGTCCTAGGTGAAGTATCACAGGAATGGAAAAACAAACATAGTATGTACTTACTTTTTAATTGGATTTATTCTAAAGGCTCAACATGCGTGTGGACATATGATAGTAAAATTCAATGAAAGTCAAGCAGAGGGGAAGGGGAGGAGGAGAGAGGATGAGTAAATTCACATTTAACATTTAAATATTAGCATCTAGGAGATGGACACAATTGTAACCTTGACTCAGACCAGAATATTTGTGCCCCTGTAACATTATGAAATTAAAAAAAAAAAAAAAGGAAAGAAATTGGCTTCATTCTTTTACTAAAATGGAGAGGTATTCTTAGAGCTTCAACATAGCCTACTGTATTTGGCCCATAGCAAATCTAGAGGAAGTAGTGGCTACTATCTGATAATAGAATCCTTTGCAAACATGATGTGAAGGTAGCAGTTTTCCCATAGTTTATTATTTATGTTTTCTGGAATTCCTGGAAACAATGGCAGAATTTTTTTTCTCCTTAATTCTACTAAATTGTTGGTTCATGGCTAAAAATTTATGTACTGTGGATGAGAATATTTTAAATGAATACCCCAAGAATTTAAAGTACAACTAGCATTATATGAAAAAGAAAAATTTGGCTCGGCGCCTGTGTCTCAACGGGCGCCAGCCACATACACCTGAGCTGGCGGGTTCGAATCCAGCCCAGACCCGCCAAACAACAATGACGGCTGCAACCAAAAAATGGCCGGGCGTTGTGGCGGACGCCTGTAGTCCCAGCTACTTGGGAGGCGGAGGCAAGAGACTCGCTTGAGCCCAGGAATTGGAGGTTGCTGTGAGCTGTGATGCCA
>CAUYRH010068361.1:0-42695 GCA_963574655.1 Perodicticus potto
TTCTGCATTTAATAGGTTTCACCTGTCCCTTCTAAGATGCACCATAAGTGTGATCCCACCATTTACCCTCTCTCCACCTAATCTCCCCTCCCCTTCCTTCTCTTACCCCTTTCCCCATATTCTTGTGCTATAATTGGGTTATATCCTTCATATGAAAGCTATAAATTAGTTTCATAGTAGGGCTGTGTACATTGGATACTTTTTCTTCCATTCTTGAGATACTTTGCTAAGAAGAATGTGTTCTAGCTCCATCCATGTAAATATGAAAGAGGTAAAGTCTCCATCTTTCTTTAAGTCTGCATAATATTCCATGGTATACATGTACCACAATTTATTAATCCATTTGTGGGTTGATGAGCACTTGGGCTTCTTCTATGACTTAGCAATGATGAATTGGGCTGCAATAAACAATCTGGTACAGATATCTTTGTTGTAATGTGATTTTTGGTCTTCTGGGTAAATTTCTTTGAAAAGTGGACTAGGTCCTGATGTCATTGCTTCCCAAGAGGAGTACTTCAAAGGTGACCATAGTGATATTCAGCAATGAGATGTGTAGTGCTTTTTCTGGGACGAGTTTGTGAACTTAATTGTCAGACTTATAGATTCCTATATGTTTTAATAAAGCATGTCAGACACCTTATGTTAATATTAAAATATTAAATAATTTTTTTATATACTACATAATGCATATATTTTTTAAACATCTATATAGTGGGCACACAAAGATAAGTATTTAGTGTTTAGTATGTGAGCTCAAGAATATGCTAACCTCCAAACCACAAAGAATATAAGAAAATGTTCAGAGAAGCCTTTTTTCACATATTTGGAAATGCCCATGCACCAGTAAATCATACTCTGTGTCTCTGATGTATTACATTAGAAGTTCCACAGTGTGAGTAATGACAACCTAAAAACATGTTATCTTTTCTCATCCCACTTACCTCAACAACTGGAGCATGACCTTTTTTAATAACAGAATATATTTCAATTTAGTTTAAATAACAGCACTGCATCTTTATTCTGGTAGTCTTCTGCCTGCATGAACACATTCAAAATAATTCAGATTACCCATTATATATATTTATATTATGCATTTTTTCTTTACAAGATTGGTGAAACGTCACATTCTATGACTGTGAATTATGCTCAGCATTTTTAGTGTTTTCATATTTTGAGGAAAATTATTTATATTTTCTTGGATTTAAGGAGAGTCGGAATTACTTCCAGTTTAAGGTAGAACAATGAAACACAGAATTAGTTGCTATATTTCTGAGGACCCTTTAAATCACGAGTTCATAACCAGGGGACATAACCAGGAGTTCATAACAGGGAACTTGAATGAACTTGAATTCATTAATCTATTTTCAGTAACCTCTAACAGAAATCATCTTCCTTTCAATTACACATGCAGGATGAAAAAGAAACTCCAGTGGCTTCTATTAACACTAAAAATCACAACTGGATTCATATAACATTTTAGTCATTGCAGATATTGATTACACTGATCACTACCTTGAAATTATGATATATATTAGATACACTACACAATATTTTTATTTAATGCATGAATGGAAACACACTTATTGTTTTATTTAAAATATTTTTATAAATTTTTTACAGTGCAATTGCTTTCAGTAGTATTCCTATATATTTTTTCATAAGTTAAAAACACTATTTGAAAAGGCTATACTCTTTACTAGCCTACCATAAAGATTCACAAGGCACATGCATGTGAAATACCTACTCCAACATAATTTAAAAATCAACAAAAATGGAAGAGGAAGAAGAAGGCAATAATCCAATATTGGAAACTAGAAAGCTGATGGACACGTGCAAGCTTAGAAAAGGCAGGAGAGCAAAGTGTTAAGCAGAATAGAAAGCCAAGGAAGAATTTAATTTACGTAATGAATTTCTTCAAAGATTCAGAAATCAGTAATGCTAGCTGCTCCTGAATTCAGTGTCGTGAATGTGGAGCTAAAAAGAAGAATTGGTTAAACAATCTGTTAAAGAAGAGATTGGACAGCTTTATCTCTCCTGTGACTGTTCTTAGGAAACCTGGCAGAAGCCTACAGCTTTATTTTCTGATAAAGACAAAAGAAACATTGAAATGTTGTAATAAAGGCCTAAATTTAAGGCAGGGACTGAGCCACTATCATACAGTAAATGAGAGGAATAAATGAAAGTTTATAACAAACGACGTTCACACTGCTCTGACAGCAGGGTTTCTGGATTTGAATTCACAAACAAATTCTTTGGATCAAACAGACATTTCCAAAATACTTCCTCAGTGATGGAAAGAATATAAGATATGCAGCAACCGAGCATGCACTGTAACATCATGGTAGAATCTTCGTGCCTCTGCGATACGCTTTCCCACTGTCTCCATCATGCAGCACTGGGACTCACAGTAGAGTAAAACAGAGTAACTTTGGATCGAAAACGTCAACATTAGGGTTCCACCATGTTTTATACCCTGCTAGTTGTATGCTCCTTAAGAAGAACATGACAAACTACCTTTCCCAGAGAAGCTAGATATTTTACTCATCGATTATAGATTCTTCATTGATTACACGTTCTTTAATAAACACTATATTTAACCAGGTAAAGCTCATTGGATTGGTATATAACTTCAGTAAAATCCTCATTTGTCTTGTATTTTGTAGAATACTTACTCAGTTCTTGAGTTAATGTTTCAGGAAGGCTTAACTAAGGGCTAAGTCCTTAGGCATTCCAAATATTAGAGATATATTAGACCTACCATCAAGCCTCTTATTTAATATACTAAGTATAGTCACCTCTGTCCATCTCATACTTACCTGAGGGATGTTTGAAATACATACCTATACTTTATATGGTAAGGGTGGAAAGAGTTTTCTGGGAACATCCTAATGTCAGGAAAAAGTCTTCAAAGTACCAGTAATCTATATTTCAGAGAAAGTATCCCAACTAGATCAATGTCTATGGAAGACAAAGTCTAGCCACATGCATAAGGCTCCCAAGCAGCTTTTGAATGATCAGCTATCAAATATAAGCAAAAGCTAAGAATGAAGAAACATTACAAATAAAACTTTTAATATGAAAATTAGAAATCAAATCACGTGGATGAGAAGAAAGTATACAAATTGCAGAAGTTCAAATATATTAATGTTTGTACTGAGTAAACAAGGATAATGCACAAAAAACAAAATACGATGCAATGAGAAAAGAATATTTTTAAGATGTAGAGTGTTTTTGAAAATTAAAAGTATGAAAGAAGGATATTTGAGTCTTACTCCATTCATGGAATTGAGGCTTAGGAAATTGACCTAGGTATAGGAAATGGGAGTTCCTGTTCAGTCATAAGTGCAAGGGGAAGGAGACACCAAGGTGCCAGTGTCTCCCCAGCAGTTGCCTGGCCCCTTTGGCTATTGGAGCCTCCAGTGGGGTTGCCCCCCCCTTATCTAACCTCCAGTCTGCTTGTTCCTCTGTTGGCTGCCACTGCACCAATGCGCCGGGGCAGAGGCAGCAGGTCCTCCAGCTCAGCTGGTCTGAGCTGGCTGGGGTGCCACCTGTCCTGTATCAGTAATTCCGTTAAGGGGCAATAAATGGTTGATAGGGAAGATGAATCGATATTTGAAGAATGAATGGATGTGGAAAAACAGAGTAAGTTCTAAATTAACCTGAGAGATGGGTATTATGTTTAAAGTGATTTGGGCCAGGTATGGTTGCATTCTTGATTTTCTTTCCTGCAGTATACTGAGATAGCAGGGAGAGATGAAAAGTCCATTATTGTTTTGATGGGACCATCTGTTTATGCAGATAGAAAGTCCCTTCCAAGGTCTGATCATCTCTAAGGGCCAGTAATTCAAAATGCTCTTTATAACAAAGACTCATATTTTGGGGGTGACATTTCCTAAGCTCCTTCAGCTTTCTTAGCCTCTTGCAAAGAAAAAAAATCATACATTAAAGACAGCTAAATAACATTGATATATAATAATACATAATGCTAATTTGTCAGAGAATGAGGACTGAGCTCTGATCTTTTGATTTTGCCCCTATTCCTTTCTAAGACACATTCCTTGCTAAGTCACTCCCACAAATGACAAAATTTCATTAAACAGATTTTTGTTAACCTAAAATAATGCCGTTTACTTCCGAACCTGGTTCTGGTTGATGTATGTTATCACATGAGAGATAGAAAACCCCTTTATCTTAACTCAAGCATCCTAGCAGACCCCTATCTTAACTCAAGCATTTCTTTCTACTGACTCCAGGTCTTTGATGACGCTTAAGTCTTTCAACGAATTGTCAACTAATGAATCCCTAAAACCCATTAATGATTTGTAGGTTCCCACTTCTAAATATTCAGCCTGTTCAGGCAAAACCAATGTAAGCCTTCCATGTTTTGATTTACGATTTTAAGTGTAATACCTATCCTTGTGAATGTATAAAACTAAGCTGTAATCTGGCTGCCTCAGCTGTGTTTTCTCAAGACATTTTGAGAACTTGTCCTTTGGCCAATGGTTACACACTTTGAGCTCAGGAAAAAAATCTCTTCAAATTATTTGAGAATCTGGGTTTTTCTGCCAACAATAACTGTAAAATCTATGATAGAAAGTTACAAAAGGAAAAATAATTTCTACACAAAGAAATATCTGAAATCATATTTCATGGTGTAAGCATCATAGGAAAGACTTTGAAAGAATATTAGAGTTTCACCTAAAAAAGTTGGAAATAATGGCAGCACTGAGAGAAAAACTAGCAAAATTTGAAAATATTTGTAAAGGGTACACAAAAAAAGGATTAACTGAAAACCTGAGGAGTGCAACTTCAGATAGTAACTAAGAAAATAAGAACAACTTCTCCACTCCCCTGAGATCAGACAAAATGATCACATAAGGGTATTGTTGGGGTTGGGGGTCCAAGTTCTCTGAACTCTGTTGACCTTGTTCAATTACTCAGCTGAGCTAGCAAGTTCAGCTGAGGCATGGTGGTAACAGAAGGCAGAAGTGATTGGAAACAAAATAAAACCGGAAGAGCATAGGTATGTGGATAGAAAGTAAAAGTGACCTACACAAGTTTCAGAGTAACCAGAAGATTTTATTTAGGAAGAACAAAGAGCAAGCTTAGGGCACTTCCAAAAGAGAGTTGGAAGTGAGTCTCTCTCAGGAAGGAGAAAAGGTAAGAGAGACAGGAAGAAAGGCTTGCAGGGATTTTAAATATTCCCTTTGAAATTGACTTCAAGTCTTCCATTGGCCTCTCTGCTTCTCCAGGCAATATTGCCCTTGGCTGTTGGTCATCGATTCTCTCTTTCTATTGGTCATTGCTTACCTGACTTTCTTTATATTCAGATTCTTATGGGCCCTCCAGACTTCCTGGTTTAGCAGGCCAGGTTTTCCTTCTACCCCTGCTTGAATTTTCTTTCTTGATGACCCTCATCAGGTATCAAAGCAAAATTTGCTTCAGACAAACTTAAATGGGCAAGCAAGACTCTTCAAGCTATCACAGTAGAGAAGAGATACTGAGCTCAGTTCTGTTGACACAAAAGTAGGGGATAGTTAAAACAATGTAGGGGGTGGAGGTTAACCATTACAATGAACAAGTGGAAAACACTAGAGGAGGTTAATCAATGCATAACAAAACAGAGTAGTCCCCTACTTTTCTTTTTAGAGTATAGTGACTTATTATTTATTTTACAAATGTTCTTCCTTGTGATTTGGCCATCTGTATTTGCCAGGCAGTACCCACAGAGATTGGGATATCTCCTTAGATTGTGCTCTCTCCTTAGATGTATATGATACAAAGAAATGGCTTCTGAGGTCCTGGAGAAAGCCATTTCTCAGGGTACAAATCTGGTAAGAGAGACAATGCTGAAGATGTCAAAAAAGCATATACACATTTTGAGCAACGTTATCTATCTATTAATTCTTGAACTTGAATTGAAGGTACCATCACAGGTTAAGGACCTAGACATGATGTGCAAATCATTTTACCAGCAATTCCTACTCATTGGGGTTTAATTGATTTCTCTTCCAACAAGAGCACTTAAAATGTGTACATATATTTTTGGCACCCTCAATATATATATACATGTCAAAGAGGCAGAGAAAGAATTTACATTTATAAGTTCAAGTTTTCTAAAGAACATACTCTGAGATAAAGGAGTTTGGAGCCCATACTCAGGAATAGACCAGTATAAAGTTTAGCCCAGCTGAGGGTAACATTAAAAACATCTTGGTCACTGGGAAACTAATAATTTGGAATAGTTGATCTTCCCAAGAGTACAGAATGGAGTGGATTGGAAGGAAAGTGTCCTTAATTTCATCCCAATTGGAAGTTTCCTTATAAAAAGTCACACAAAGAAACATTGTCTGAAACAAACAGAAATGAATAAAATGTTGTCCTAACAGAAACAAAAGATCCAACAGAGAGGAGTCTGGGTTTTCAGCTACCCAATTATTATTTTTATGTGAAAGAGAAAATGGAAAAAAATAAGTAACACCTTATATCATGTGATTCAAAAAGCTATGGAGAGAAAGTGACAGGGAATTAGATCTTATAAACATTTAAGAGTATTCCAGAACAAATTCATAGCATAGTCCATTCTTTATCTTCGCATCCTATGCTGAGTCAAAAGGCTCATTATTTTATTGTTTTCAATTTACCCTCATAACAAAACAGAGTAGTCCCCTACTTTTCTTGATATCAAATTCCTAGGTTATTAATTTTTGTGTAGGTAACTTTTTAATCTTATTGGTGGAGCACAGTAGCCACAGAGGTCCCTCTCTGGATCATCTTTCAAATAAGCATAGGAGTTATATATCACATACAACTGTTTTTTTTTTATGACTGATGTGAACTGATTAGTATTGTGGATCAAAGAAGTAACATACTATCAGGTTCAGGAGCAAAGACTAAAAAATAACTGAGAAACACTGCTCTTTAACCATGCTCCCCATGATTCCTCCTGCATATCAGGTTCTTTCTATTTGGACTGAAACTTGGTCAGTGTTTTAATCCATGTCCCTAACAGCAAGACACCACAAAAAAGCTGACAAAACACCATCTGATCAAAGGCAATGTTAGACTGAGTGTCATCAGCATACTGATGGAGCAATGTGTCCATTCTTTCATTCTCTTCTTACTAGAAGACACAAATGTCAAATTAACTGATCTTTTTTTTGGCCTTTAAACCTTATAAAAGCTTTTAATAGTACAAGTTCAGAAGAGATCTTTTGCACAACAGGTGAATTCCTTAAGCACTGAGATAAAGGCTTTTATAACAAAAAATTCCTCTCTATTTTTATGGTTCTTTTTTCATTAGTTTATGATACAGGATATTTTTCCCTTTAGATATCTATGAAGAGTGTGTGTGTGTGTGTGTGTGTGTGTGTGTGTGTGTTGTAGGTAAAAGTGATTCAGATAATGCAGTGATATTCACTGAGACCTTTTATTCTGTATCATTGGCATGTTTTAACCAGTGGCACAAACTAATAGCTTTCAGTTTATCAATTATATTACATAATGTCTGAAAATCAATCAATGAAATTTAAACATGAAATTTGGGAACTTCTGAAAACATAGGTCAGAAATGTAGGAAATTCAGAAAAATCTTTCTGGTTAGGAAAAACACTTGATAATGTAGCATAACATAGGGTTCTTAATATCTATAAACTAATGTTTAGTAGCAATATTCTGTAATACATGCCAGTAGCAGATTTTAAGTTTTAGAAATGCTAAAAATATTCTGTGTTTCTTCTACACACCTAGTTTAATATGAATTAGCCTTCACCTACCTTTCAATGCCACTGTCTCTTCTTGAAGTGATAAGTGATATCCACCTACCTGTGTATGTGTTGGTGCAGATATACGTATATACGTATATATGCAGATGGAGAGTGAGAAAGAATTGTCTGAACTAATAATAAATGTACAATTCCAAATTTGAAAATAAATATCAAAAAATGTGCATCATTAGTGATGATTATACACATGGTTAACTCAACATAAAATATTAAACTATTTTCTATCAACTCTTAGTTTAATTGAAGAGTTTTAAATAGAATCTCTTTTATTATACCTGTAGCTACTTGAAAAGATTCCTTAGAAATCAAAAGTAGATTATAATATTCCAGAAGTTGGTTAAATTTCTATTTTTCAGGCTCATTATAAACATTGTCATCAGCATGAAGATAGGCTGTTTCCTTTTCTCTTTTTGTTACATTTTCTGGGCTTCAAAAAATGTCATTTCCATGCAAATAACCCTCCTGTAACATTCATTAAACCCTTTTTTACTGAGAACCTAGCTGTTCCTCAATCCTTTCAGTTATCTGTGAAAATCTGGGAAGAGTCAAAACAGCAGAACAATGCTGCCCTGTTTTAATATGAAATATGAAAAAGCAAGATATTGTTCAAAGTTATATTTTTGTGATGTGAGAATGTTATAGAGGCTACTACTGAAACAGAATATATTTTTAACTGCTAAGTAGAATAATTAATGTATTAATGTAAGAATTGGTACAAATAAATTTTTCTTACAAATTCTGTAAAGGAATTTCATTAATCTTCTCTGCATCTGTACTTCAAGGAAGAACAGGTTTATAACTCAGCAGTGAACATTCTAGCAAGTGGTGATAATTCTATTTGTTGTAATCTTGCCCTTTTTAAAAATAGGAAAAAAATGTGTGAATTAACAGTAATTCTCAACAATGAAAATAAATGCAAAACACTTTACACAGACAATATCCAGTTAGTATTTTGTTCCCATATCTAGATTAGTTTTTCCCCAACCTTTTTTATATACAAATACTTTTCAAAGAAATATATGACTTAATAAATTCCTCGGTTATATTTAAATATTTT
Organism: Perodicticus potto; assembly: GCA_963574655.1. Classification (NCBI taxonomy): domain Eukaryota; kingdom Metazoa; phylum Chordata; class Mammalia; order Primates; family Lorisidae; genus Perodicticus; species Perodicticus potto. Next base: position 8,842 of record CAUYRH010068361.1, read on the forward strand.
TATATGGTCCAAAACAAGAAAGCCACTGTGCATATAAAATAAATTTAGCAGCATATTATTGCATATTTTATTATAAAATTTATTTAAACAATACTTAAATTCATTGCACACGAACTCTTATTTTGGTTGGAGCTATTTAACAAGTGATATACTCTGTGATTGAATGATGTTAAGTATGTGAGAAGATATGTGATTAGTAGCTGAGTGGACATAATATGACATTTCATTTGGGGGCTACCATTTACATGATGAAGTCAAAGCATCAAAAATAAATTATATTTAGATTTATAATGCCTGAGAAGGAACAAAGATATGTGCTTCCAAGGTGATGGGAGAAAAGCCTGGTCTACTGAGTAAGAAATCTGGAGGAACAGAAACATTATGGGGACACTGTGATCAGCATGCAGCAATTCTCTCTAAAAAATGAGAAAAGCATGTGGATATTAGGTAACCTAGGTAATCAGTGACCAAAATAGAAAAGGACAAAGATGTCTAGAAATGCAGAGAGACCAATGAAAATGTTACAAACAATTTCAAATGGAGAGAGGGGATATTTATACCTACCTCTACAGTGCCCTGTGTGGGTCTTTCTCGCTTTTCACTTGTGATAGGGACCCATTTCTAAGTCTCTTTGGAAGAACTCTAAACTTTCCTTTGTTCTGAAATAAAATTTCTCTTTGCTATACCAAAGCCTGTGTGTAGTTACTTTTGCTTTCTGTTCATGCTGCCTTTGCAGCTCCACTTCTACTTTCCTTTTCCACCCACTTTCGCTTTCTATTCCTCCTATGTCTCGGTTGAACTTTCTGGTTCTGCCCACTGAGTGTTGGGAATTGGGACATTTGACTCTCAACAATACCAAAATACTGTATTTGAACAAATCTTCTGTGCCATTTTATAATTTCTGTGTGTTATGTTTAAAAGTTGAGATAACAGAAATTGACTCAAGCTTTCATATATTAGCATTTCCCTGCAAACCCGTACATAATAGATGAATGTAGTCTTACTTATCAAATAATATAATGTTTAACTAGAAAAATTATTGTATTTCATTCCTTTATATATTTTGTTTAAAATTATTGTTATGTAGTAAAATCATTTAGTATTTTAAAGAAGAGTTTAATCAAAATCTTGGGTTTTGAGACAGCTGTCTGCCTCCTAGAATGTTGGGGGCTCAGGCATTTTCCTGCATCCTCAGTTCTTGGGATGCTCCTGGCCAAACAATGCCAGACACTGCAAAGTAAAGCAAACATGAAGGAAAAATTATTGAGAAAGAGAAAGATAGGTTTAATAGATTAAAAAGTTTTATGTGCAAGATACATTAACCATAGACAATGAACAGGCCTCATTTTCAGGACAAAAGGGCAAAGAGGCAGTCCTTTCTATACCGTCTGCGTCAGTCCTACTTTGTGTTTCAGAGGTCACCGGGGAGCCCAGAGTCTTACTGCACATGCAGACCTCCCATGAGCCTCTCTGAGAGCCCGTTGTGGGTGTGGACCACAATGTCGATTTAAGCTAGTGACATGATAAGTAGCCTTAAGGCTATTCTGCTGTACCTCTTGCTAGGCTAAAGAATCTTTTACATCTTTTTGCAACTGACCCTCCTAAGTTGTGATCACCACATTGACAAGGTGTTTTCTCCTCCCCAGGTGTGAACAATCACTTCAGAAAGAATTAAGGTGAGGTGGGGGATGTGGGTGTCTTGTCTTTATCCCCAGTAGAGCCAGATTATAGCTGCATACCTAACAACATAATGTTAAATCTGCATATGAGCAAAAATTACCTGAGAAAAATTTGGAAAAATATCAATATTCTTATGCCAGGATAATAGAAGTAAGAGGCTGGATCTGACACTCTCGTGTGTCTGGTCATTCTTCACACAAGAGTATACCAAGAATGAAGGGCAGACTGCCGCCCTGTTTAACAGCTGTGTATCAACCAAAGATAAATGGAAAAACAAATGGCTTTCGTCCCACCTAAAACCACCAAGGATAATTCTAAGAATACTAGTTTTGAATTCCATTACGAACCAGATGAATCTGAATTTTGAAGCTGTGGGGCTCAGGTTACTAATGAAATTATCAAATTATAATGCACATTAAAATATGAGAAAAGTTAAGGAAGGGGCCGCACATTACAGTACAGACAGATTTAGAAATATAAAATACAGTTACAATAAACCACCCCTGTGGTTATAACTTAAAATTTATGAATATAAGTGAAGAAGAAGCAAGATGTAGAGGGTGACTTTTGTATATATTACCTTCTGTTTATACATCTATTGTATAATGAAGTCTATTAAACATAGACTTCATTAACCTTTGATGCTAGATATTACTTATGTTTGTTTATTTTTAGGAAAACATCCAAAATGGATTTAATAGATGAACAAATATTCAACTTAAGTTTTTCTAGGAAAACTATGAAAACATAATTAACTGGATTGAGAATGTTATGTGTAACCCACTGGGAATAAAATATTTTTATACAGTTTACTAACTGCTTTTAGTGAATGGAAGAAATATACATTTTAAATTTTTTTGTATATTTTTCTTTCCAGCCTGAGAATGTGAATAATTGAATAGGACTATGTATGAACTTCGCCTGCTTTGTTATTAGTAGCATGCATATTTTCTATTATAATAAAATTAGGCCAATTTTATTATAATATTTAATAAAAATATTATAATATTTTTATATTATAAAAAAATTGAGAGGAGCAAATACAAATGTACCAAATACAAATGATTATAAAATTAGCCTAATTTTATAATCATTTGTATTTGGTATATATTTTGTTGTTATTTTACACTAAACATATTTGTGTCTGCAGGTTTAAATATTGCTTCTTTGCAATACCATATAATTTAATAATATTTGCTTTTCAATTAAGACATTTTATATAATTGCATTTGACATATTTCTTGAAACATATGGGTTTAAGTGTACCTTGCTTGTATTTGTTTAATGTTTTTCTCATTTGCTCTTTTTTTTTCATTCCCTTTGTTGTTTTTATTGAGTCAAGCATTTGATTAATTTCCACTTTTTTTCTCTATTCACTTTATTATGTCTAATTGTGTCATTCTTAGTGCTTTCTCAATATCACAATATGCATTTTATGCTTAACATACTTTCCAATACCTCCTCATACTTCACACATAATGTAAGAACTTTACAAAAGTATGCTCCGATTATCTCTGACACACATTATATTCTAGTTTTCAACTATTTTATTTTCCCATATTCTATGAAACCCATACTGCAATATTATTATTCTTACTCTAAAATCGATAATCTTTCATAGAGATTTAACATTTCAGTATTTAAAGGACCTTTATACTTACAGATACAGTAACATTTCCTCATCCTTCCTGGTGCTCCTTATCCCTGTACTTGTCTGTCTGTGATAGTTCCTCTTCAGTCTGAAAGTATCTTGAACATATCCCAGTTTACTGGCAATATATATTCTTTTACTATTGAATCTGTCTGAAAAATGGCCCCATGTCACATTTAATTTTGGATGATAATTTTGCTTGATATAAAATTTGGAATAAAGAATTCATAGCTGATCTGAGAAGCTGGCAATCTTGGCTCCCTTCTTCTGCCCTGTCCTTAACCTGTACTGTAGCAGCCTGGCCTAGCTGTGCCTTGTGATGGAGGTCTTTCTCACCATTCCTCCACCTTAGTCATCTGCAGGAAGTTTTTGAATTAAACTGTATAAAGCCCGCAGGGACTGGATGATACACTAAATTCCTCAGGTCCCTGTGTGTGGGCCTGTGCTTTGGCTCATTGCTTTACCAAATAACCTGTGCCTATCACAATTAAAGACGAAAGAAGACCTAAAGCACCTGGAGGGTTTTGCTTATTTGTCTTGATCTATCCTCCAAATTCTGCAGGCTCAAATGAGAGGAATCCCTCAGCTTTTACCCTATTCCTAATCATTTTTCCAAATGCTTTGTTGATGCTTACATGGAAGAGTTTTCTTCTGAGTATAGACCCTCTTTATGTCTGGATCTCCTAGTGACTCTAGACAGCACACAGTCATACTCTCAAACTTGAAAAATTCATTAAGTTTGACTATTTTCTTTTTACCCTGTGATTATTGCAACTTCATCTTCTCATGCTATGAAAGTCAGTATGGTTCTTTTCTATACTAAGAGAATTTGTTACTCCTCTGAATTTTAGTACCCGTGTTTCTTTGAGCCCTCATTTCTCTAATGGGCTTTTAAAAACTGTGATTTTGTAGAATATCTAATTTGTAATTTCTATTATTTTCCTGTGACTTTCTGAATTCCAGTTGAAACAAATGTCCTACCAGCAGACACACACATATGCACACACACACTCCACATCATTTAACTGGTAGGATAATTTACTCAACCATTGCCCAAGCCCAGATGCATCCAGTGCCTTCTGTAAAGGAACTTGCCTGCCTTTTGTATGTTGTTTTTCCTCCATTTTAGAGTGGGAGAAAAATGGTTGTAAAATGAAATACACTGTTAGAATCATGCCAACTAGGGTGAATATGTAAACTTACCATTTTAAAAAAGAGAATATTCATGAAAAATCTATTTCTTAAAAAATCAATATCTTAGAATGTTGTTTAGCTTGTCATCCAAAAACCACCCCTCTCTGTGAAATATGGATAAAATTATCCCAGTTTGAAGATGCCAATTAAACCATAAGGGACTCTGTAGTTTGTTTGATGATACATCCAAAGGTAGGTGTCCGCTGGGCTTGCTGTCCAAGATAGTAATATTCTCAGAAGACCCAGATTTCAACATCTTTTCAGTTTTGACATATTCTCTGGATAAGAAGCTCCTAAGCTCAAGGTCACAGGTGGTACATGAAAGAAGTCACATGAAACAGAAGTGGTCCATCCTCAAAGAGCACATTCTTATTTAGTTTATCTCTCTTTTTAGGAATAAAAATATTTCCCAACCCTCCAACAGCATTCGTCCCGGAGCATGAATCACATGCTCACACTGAGGTAAATAACTCCTAATGGGAAATGTCATTATTCTCATTAGTTATGAAAATCAAGACCTATCTTATGTGTCTCTAGAGATTGCCCTTCTCACCCCCAGAACTAAACTAAGGTTTTATTTAAAGGATCAAGGAGAAAAGCTGCTGACAAGACAAGTAACAGCACCTGCTACAAAAGAGCAAGCCATTTCTCTTGCCTTTCTGCCTGTGAAATATCTCTTGCATATAAGCCAAAAGCCCACTACAACTATTAAATACTATCTTAGCTCTCTTACTTTAATTTCATTTGGGATTGAATAGTTATCGCTTGGCAGTTTAATTATAATTTGTACTCTTTGTGACACAAATAGGTTTTATTGCCATTATCATGCTTGTGAAAATGTAAGATTTAGCAGCCCTCTTCCAGCAGTGATTGATACAATACCATGTAGAGAAAATCAGTGTGAGTTTCAACCTTTTGTATTTAACAATTTAAGTGGCTTAAGGAGTTTTTCATTGACTCTACCTACACATTCTCTGAAATTAATCTGAAGGAACTGTTCAGTTAATAATTTAAGTATACTCCCCTGAACTGAATAAGCAATTTTGAGGGAACTATTGAAGTCTGATTTCTTAATATCAGGACAAAATCAAGACTGGGGAATATTTTTTATTAATGCTGCAATTAATACATTATTTAAGATATCCAATGACCATATTTTGTGTTAAATAATGAACACAGTAAAAGTCACCACAAATGTATATAAAGTATATAAGAAAAATATAAGACATATGGTGTAAAATTTACATGGATTACAAGACTTTCATGATCTTCTTAAATTTTTATTATAGTCAGAATCAATAAAAGACTCAATAGCCTTAGCTTTTTCAAAAGAAAATAAGTGATGTTCACTAGAATTCCTTTTTTATAGAACACACCCATAAATATGTATTTAGAGAAAAAGTACTAAAGAACAGTAAAAGCCTCTGGCCTACAAATTACCATATGAAAATTTCAAATGGAAAGGGAAGGTTTCTTCTTTTTCTTGCCAGTCCTGACTATGGGACTTTAATATCTTTATTAAAGACCATGAAGAAAAAAAATAAGTAATAATGATGATGACACCCAAAATTTCTTAGGCATATATTTTGTCAAGCGGTTTAGAATTCATTTCCTTTTAAGATCCTTAAAATATATATGTTGTTACCATTAGAACACAAGATGAGTTAACAAGGAGGGAAAATTTGGATAAATGTTTCCAAAGTCAATAAGTCAAACAACCATACTTGCACATTTTTGAGAGAGACAAATTCTGAGACAAAGCCCACAATTCTGACTACAAAGGATGTGCTCTAAACTTGTAAGGTATTTTAAATTTAGACACTCTAAAAATACATGTTTTTTCAAAATTAGTTTAAGATGTTGCATGTCCACATAACTAAGAGAGCTCAGCAAGAGAGCAACACTTGACAACACAGTATTCTTATGAAATATATCCGTGCCTTAATATATTATTTTAAAAATGGGCATGTCTTGGACAGGTGTGATAGCTCATGTCTATAATTGTAGTGCTCTCGGAGGCTGAGGCAGGGGGATTGCTTGAGCTCAGGACTTGGAGACCATCCTGAGCAACAGCAAGACCCTGTCTCTACTCAAAAAAAACAAACAACAACAAGAAAAAAAAACAGAAAAAAATTAGCTGAGGGTTGTGGCAGGCTCCTGTAGTCCCAGCTACTGGGGAGGCTGAGGCAAGAGGAACGCTTGAGTCAAAGAGTATGAGGGTGCTGTGAGCAATGATGCCATGGCACTCTACCAGGGTGACAGACTGAGACTCTGTCTCAAATAATAAATTAATTACTTTGTTAAGCCACATTTTGGGACATAAGATATGATCTGATAATGCTTCATCATAAGCTGATGAAGAGAATGTACATTCAGTAGTTTGGGGGTAAAATGTTCTTTAAATGTCTCTTAGGCTCCTTTCTTATAGGATCTATTTTAAATCCAGTGTTTCATTATTTGTTTTCCACTGGATCTATCCATTTCCATCACTGGGATGTTGAAGACCCCAGCAATTTCAATGATGTTGTTAATCTCTTTGCTTACATTTAATAGGGTTGGCTTTATGGATCTGGGCCCTCCTGATTACATAAATGCATAAATATTTAGGATATTGTTATTCTTCTTGCTGAATTTATCCCTATATCTTTAAGTAATGACCATCTCTTTCTCTCTTTACTACTGTTGATATAAAGTCAATTTTATCTGAAACAAAAATGGCTATACTTGTTCTCTTTTTGTTTTAATTTTCATGGAACATTGTTTTCATCCCTTAATCTTGAGTCTGTATGTGTCCTTATTGGTTAGCTGTATTTCCTGGAGAGAGCAGTACCATGACTTATACTCTTTTAACCATTCAGTCAGCCTTTATCCCTTGAGTGAGAAATTCAAAACCATTCATATTTATTGATAGAATTGGTATGTGGGATGCTGTTCTGTTCATCCTGTTAGTTATACTTACTGCTTTGTTTTACCTCTTATGCTATTGTTTTCTGTGGGCTCTGAGCCTTGTAAGTGGTTCTACATTGGTGGGTGACCACTGTCCTGATCCATGTATAAAGCAGTTCTGAATATTTTCTGCATGGCCAGTCTGATCTTGCAAATTCTCTCATCATTTGCTTATCTAGAAAAGTCTTTATTTCTCCTATACTTCTGAAACTGAGTTTTATGGGATACAGTATTCTAAGCTGGCAGTTGGGACTGACAATATTCCCCTAATTCCGTCTAATTTATAAGGTATCAGGTGAGAAGTCTGCAATTAGCCTGATGTGTTTTCCTTTGTAAGTTACTTGATGTTTTCACATCAAGGATCACAGGAGTTCCTCCTTTGTGTTGATTTTAGACAGTCCAATGACAATATGTCTTGATGATTTTCTTTTTTATGATTAATCTCCCATGGTTCCCTGAGCTTCTTCTTACTGTTTAAATCTCTGTTAAGACCAGGGAAGTATTCCTTAATTATTACCTTGAATAGGTTTTCTAGCCCTTGTGAATTATCTTCTTCATCTTCACAGAAACCTATGATTCTTATATTTCGCTGTTTTACAATACATAATCCCATATTTCTCATAGGTTTTATTTTCTTAATTCCTCGTCAATTATATTTGAGTTAATTCAAAGGTGTCTTCAAGCTGTGTATTTCCTTCTTCTACTTGGTCTAATTTATTCTTGAAACTTCCCCCTATGTTTTGTATTTTCTGAAATAATTCTTTTTTTTATTTTGAGAAGCTCTATTAAGTTTTCCTTTAATATGTTGATCTCTTTAGTAAATTTTTTAATTCATTTCCTGAATTGTTTTTCTGGTCTCTTTGAGTTGATTTTCCATTTGTCTTTGAGTTTTATTGATCTTTCTTAAATCCATATTTGGAGTTCTTTATGTGTCATTTTAATATTTTCATTTTCAGTGGTGCCCATTGCTAAAAAGCTGGTATTACCTTTTGGAGAGTCCTTTGCTGTTATTTTTCATACTTCTGTATTTCTTTCACTAAGTCATATGAAGTAGCTATTGCTTCTTATTTTTGATTTTATATTGTTAAGATGGGCCCCTTTCACTCATGTGGCTCTGTAGTGTTTGTACCTTAAGTTAGGTTAGAACCTTCTGGCTTCTTTGTGGGTACATAGATGGTACTCTAGGTTCTATATAGATGTCTTGGTTACAGATGTCTTTAGTGTGGCAGTTTTCTCAGTTGCTAGTTGTTTGAAGGTTGCAGCAGTGCTTTGCTAAGTGTGCAGGCAGATTCTCTGTCTCTCATTGGTAAGAAAGGATGGAATTCTTTGAAACCCTTTCTCTTTTCAGCCCTGTGGTCTTCTGGGCAGTGTCAATTGTTTTGGCACTCCAAGTTTAATGTCTGTGAGAGTGGGTGTGGCTTGTGGATAAAAATTGACGTCACTCTGTAGGATTGAGTCAATAAATACTGTAATGGCTGTGCAAATTGACATCCCTGTCATTAGATGGTGCTTGGCATAGAAAAACAAACTGATGTGTTGCTTGTGGGACCTGGCGCTAGTTCCCAAGAAGGAGCACTCAAATTCCCCATATGGTTGGTGTGGGCTCTGAAACTTGTATGTGTGTCTTTATTCTCTGTTATAGCAAAGGTAAATAGGAAAGTAAGGCTGGATGGGGCTGGATTTGGATAGCCTGTCTCAGGCTCCACAAAAGCTGGTAAGATGGCTATTTCACCAGGGTTCATATGTCTGCTCTCAGCTTCTAGAAAGGCTGTCAGGAGTGGCCTAAGTGGCTGCACCCAACAAGAAAATCTGCTTCTGAAGAAAAGGACCTCTGACATTTAGAGTCTGGCTGTCCAGATCTCATATCTCCCTCAAGTCTGTGTGTCTGACTCACTATCATGTGTCTTCACCAAACACCAGTGAAAAGAGAACCCCTGAGTTGGGCACTTTTGGTCCCCTACAAGTCCTCCAAGGCAGAATCATGGGTCACTCTATCTGTGGGAATCTCAGCCTGGGATACACGCCCACTTGATTAATGTGACCACTCACTAAATTTGTGGGAAAATCTGTTCTCCTTGTTAGAATGAGTGAAAGAGAGGCTGCAGATCCCAATCAAAGTGCTTAACTGCCCCATTCCTGTCTCCTATGCTTCCCATGAGTAGTCTCTTTCTTGTCAAAAGATCCACCCTAATCTAACTGAGCAGTTTTCTTTCAGGGATGAGGGCACTCTCCCAGATTACTACCTCTCATAATCCCTCAGTATTTCTCCATCATCTCTGTCCACGTGAGCTCCTTCCACTCAAGTGCTGGTTTCATACTTCCCTCCTGTGTCCCCCACCAGCACTTGAATCCAGCAGGCATTGGATCCATACTGCTTCACTCACTGTGTTGCAACTCTATGAAGGGCCAGCAGGCAAGGTGCTCCCAAATCAGGTACCCTGGTACCTGGGACCACTGCAGTTACCCAGGAAAAGATGTGGGTCCTGCTCTTCATGAAAACTTCCATCAGTAGCATATATCTACTGGGAAAGGGCATCCACTGACCAAATTCTAGCACAAATGGCTGTCCTGGTTATAGTCGGTTGGGGAGAGATGGGGATGAGAAGAAAATTGGCACTGGGCCCCTCATAACACTCCTCTTGAAGGGGTGCTTCACATAGAATGTCCAAGCTCCAGGTTCATGCACATTCTCCCAATATTCCATGTTTGTCAAGATGCCTGGGCTCATGGGGATGAGAAAGCCTTCAAGAAACTTGGTAGTTTGTGGGCCATTGAAGTCTCATGGAAAGGAGAGAAGGAATCCCCTTCTTTCACTAGGCTACAAGAATCTCTTGGTTGATTCTTGAGGATATCATTTTCCTTAATCTTCTTCTTTCTATGCTTCACAAATTTTCTCTTTGAGGTCCCCAGCAGGCTCCAGCACTTCTCTCTATGATCTATACCTGATCTGTATCTCTTCTGCCTTCTCCACCCATGTGAAATCGTATCTTTCCTCAGGGAGTGCCCAATAAGGGATGTCTCTAGTTGGCCATCTTGCCTCAGATCACCATAATCTTATCTTAGCACTTACAACACCAGAGAGAAAAATAAGCAGTAGGAATATGATACTCTGATAAAACACACTGATACTATTACATGAATTATACCTTCTTTAGTAAGATATATGTATGTGTGTATATATACTTCTGAAGTTCTATATAAAAAATGCAAATTCTTTAAAATATTTTATTTACCAGAACACAAAGATGACTAAAACATTATGATGATAATACTTCTACTACTATTACTAATAAAAATATCTAGCATGTCTTGAGCAAAATACATTTATACATTTTGAAATAACCCCAGCAAGTCATTACAACATGGGCTAATAGTTTAGTTATATAGAAAGAAAACGTTTACATAAATTAAGGGCATTGATTTAAGAAAGGAATACAATATTTTCTTTAGTACTGGATCTCTGAATTGCAAAATATGGCTTTGGCATTTGGAAACTCATTCATAGTTTCATAAATGTTCATGTATTAATATGTTGACTACTTTAGCAGCCAATGTATTTTATTTTCACCTGATTGCCAAGTATTATTTACCTTACCAAAATATTTCAAAGAACCCCTTGGAAGACGGTTTTAAGAAAAAAAAAATGTGCTTATTTAAGTGTTAAAAATCATCAAGGTGTGATAATCACTTCAACATACTGGGCAAAGTTAAATATCACTTAAAAATGAGTTCGGGATTGAAAATAACTGAAGATCAGATTGATTCACAGATGGAAAACAACTCATCAGAACAAAAGAAATCTAAACCATCAAAGAATAATCATTAGATAAAAATCCTAAAAACATTGCTTTCCTAGTTTTCCAGTTTGAAAATCAACAGTTCCTGCTTCCAAACAGTGTAAATTGTGACTATAAATTAATGGTGGTTTAGAAATAACAGAGATCACAAAAGACAATTTTTTGTTTGTTTAAGCACCTATTAGAGATAAAGTCCTCTTCTAGCTGTTAAATACAATCTCTGAAAGTTATAAGTATTTGGGAAGAAAAGGAAAAAAAGAAAGAAGAAAGGGCAGGCAGGCAAAATGCTGCACTACTAATTTGCACCTGCAATGTTCATGACCAAATATAGGTACTATTTCATAAATTTAATTTTATGTATGCTTACCATTCAAAATTACTTTATCATTTCGGGTAGAGCCTGATTTTATATTCCAATTTATACCTGTATTTCCATAAATGTTAGCTTAATTTAATTGAATCTCATTTTAAATACAAAAAATTAAAGCTACTAATAATACTGTTTTGCTAGTTGATTCATTATTTTTGAACAACATATTCACTTTGCTTCTATTACTATGAAGTAAAGATGATTCCAATATTTCTAGGAGTTAATAATATGTTAATTTTTTAAATTATTATTCTACTTATACACACAAAGGATTGCCTTTTCAAAGTATACTGCATGTAACATATGCAGTTATATATAGTACTGACATATTTATAGTATAACCAAGAATGTGGTTTTAATTTATAATTCATGATATGACTTTCTTAAAATTTAGTTCTTATGATTATGCATATGCACTTCAACACCCACACACACATACTCACACAGAGCTACATATATAATTTTCTCCTTTTGTTTCGTCATTTAATGAATCTTATTATTTTTCATTTCTTTCTTAACATTTGTAATATTAGACTTCATTAAAGTAAGCAAAAACCCAATAATTACTTTTATACTGTTAACAGAAAAACATTAACTTTTAACTCATACAGAATTATTCAAACACATTGAGCCTAAGAAATTTCAATGGTAGCTGACATACATTGCAATACATATTATTTTTTAATCCTAAAAAAATTCTATGGGCTGCAGTTCAATTGCCATATGTAATTCAAAAAAGGGAAAATTTTGATTTTCCAGTCCTTGTAAACAAAAATGATAACATAAGTTTTCCACTATAAACAATCTAATATTACCATTGTAATAAATAAAAATATGAACAGTAATAAAAATAACATGATGAAATAAAAGGAAGTATGGACGTACATTTGGATATTAGAGAGGGCACATTTGTGATGCTGCGGAGTTTAACAAAGCTTTTGTTTGTAGATAATATTTATATTGACCATTTCATTGTGAAGTGAATATGACTGATTTATACTCATTTGACTAAGAGTCACTATACTGAACCTGATCTTACAGACTAAGAAAAATATACCATAGACATGGGAGTCACTCTGGACTATATGACTGGTCGTGTGACCTCTGGCAAGCAAGAAGAGGCTATTTTTTCTGGAGATGTTATACATTTCATATTATTCAATGCAAACTTTTATTACTAACTTGAAATAATATGAACCTATATTATAATGTGGCCACTTCTTTCCTATTGGATAAAACTTCACAGTATTATCAGTAAACATCTGCAAGAAAGAAAGAGTGGGTGACAAGGGGCCAGAGAGAGAGGAGACACACACAATATGGAAGGGAATTCTGAAGTCAGGTGATGACCAAATTTGGTTCCTTGCACCCCATTTTCTAAGACTATTTCAATACTTTCTCAATTTTTAAACCTCACACTAGAGAAATGAGAGAGATAGTTCACAAACAGCAGGGCAAGGACTTTTCTTACCATTTTTTTTTTCGTAATTTGGGAAACCTTATTTTATATTTAAGTAGAGCACAGTTTGCAGAAGATAAAGCTAGTTTCCATATTGCTTGAGGGTGCAGGTAATGATGTGTCCCCTGACTCTGATGTTTAAAAGCCAGGAATTTCCAGGTTTTCCAGAACTTTGGAGGTAGTGATAGGGACTGAGCACTTTGTTTATTTGGTCTATCTTATTAGGGATTATAACATAATACTGGGGGCTGTCCTCTACTAAATAATATATTAGTATTTTTACCAATATGGTTTTGCTGAGACAGCAAAAATTCTATGCCAAGAATCCCATGTTCCTTTCCCTTTCACTTCTGGACAAGATAACATAACAGAAACCAGATTTATTTTCCACACCTTCAGCAATTACAAAACTGAGAAAATTATCTGACACAATGGTTTGCAATGCATTGGACAAGAGGGAATGAAAAATAGTAACCCATTAAAGATGGGAAACAAATGAGATGAGCTCTACTCCTGCCATTATTGATTTTTTGGTTTCCAAGAAACAAAGCAGGGGTCAGGAAGCCCCGCAGAGCCAAGCGGATGGCCACATGTGAGAAGCAGAGCTGTCATTCAGGGAAAACTAAGGCAGCCACAGTTCTCAGTGCAGAGAATAGAGCATCCAGCTAGCATGGAAGAATGAATGTTGCTACACAAAACCAGATGGAAAATGGAACAATTTATACGCCCCTAAACATTCACTCAGTATTTATGGACCCTGTTGTTTTAGACAGCAAGAAAAAAGGTAGCTTGTAAAAAACGTACATTTTCGTGATACTACTTTATGAAATATGGGTGAGTAAATACCCAAGGAGACTGTATCAGGAATTCTAGGTGACATTAAGGATTCTCTTGGGCCTAGTGATTAAGAATTTAAAGTTATACAAGTCAATATAGTTGTCTGTGTTTATTTAGACATGTTCAGATGCTAGAGCAGACACCAAGTAGGTAGAGAATTTTAACATAGCCAGGAGAGTACTAAGAAATAAGAAATAGGTAAGAGGATTGAAGCCATAATCCGGAGAGATTTAATGTCTTTTAGACCCTATCTGCTTTCTTTTTTTTCTTCTGTATTTCTTTATGTACTCCAACTTCTTAAATTCCTTGTACACTTACTGGCTCTATTTATCTCTGTCCAGTAACTATTTGACCCTATATTTCACTAAAGCTACTGGTCAAATGATCATCAATGACTTTCATGTTGTTAAAACTTGCAACTATTTTTTGACTCATGTGTGAACTAAAATAAAATCGTGCCCCCATCCCCACTAATCAGATTGCCTCTAGGCCAAGGGGCCCCAAGAGAATCCCTAAAGTTGAGTTCCCAGTCATAGCAGGTTGGGAGGTTAGATATGCATTTACCACCTCCTTTGGTAACAGCTATCAGCTCTCCCCACCCCTACCACCAAGGGCCAGACGAACATTGTTGCTTAATAAAGGGCCACTATGATGTGGTTTGAAACAGTATACACAGAGTGTGTAGAGACACAGAGGGTGGCCTTTTCTGAATATGGGCCCCATAAAGAAGCAGTAAGTACCACTGTGTAGGTACAAGTTTCTTTTTCCATAAATACTCACAATCCCTCCTATAGCTTGTTAAATATGTGTGTCTGACCATCACACTTAGTATAAATTCCTATTCCCATTGTTCTTGGCCTTCATGCTTGTGTGCCTGGCTTGCAGCCAGAGGCCTGCTTTCAAGCCTACCACAATAGTGCACCAAAGGCTGGAACTCTTTATAAAAAATAAAATTCTCCTTCCAAATTTTAAAACTCATATTTCTTTAGTTAGCAAAAGTAATTTATGAGCCCATTTGACATAGCCAGCCATTTCCTGCTTTTTACACTAGAGTCCATAAAAACACTGTCTTCATCTTTCCTGGACCTCTTACTCCTTTTTGATTTAAATCCTCTCTTTAGGTTATAATATCTACATATTTGCTTTTGGTCATCATTTGTGAAAATATGAGCCCAGATTTATTACTGTAGGTTGGCTTTCTCCTCTGAGTTTCAGATTATATGCATAAAAACATATGCATTAAAAGTTTATTTTTATTGTAGATGGTTGCCAAGTGTCCTTAAATATAATGATGCAAAGGATTGAATGTAAATAAATGAAAAAAATACATAGTGTAAAATTTAAACAAAAGAGGAGTGGTATTAAAAATTACATAAAATATGTGCGGCACCTCTGTCTCAGTGAGTAGGGTGCCGGCCCCATATACAGATGGTGGAGGGATCGAACCCCATCCTGGCCAAACTGCAACAACAACAACAACAACAACAAAAATAGCCAGGCATTGTGGTGGGTGCCTGTAGTCCCAGCCACTCAGGAGGCTGAGGCAACAGAATCACCTAAGCCCAAGTGTTGGAGGTTGCTATGAGCTGTGATGCCACTGCACTCTACTGAGGGTGACAAAGTGAGACTCTGTCTCTAAAAAACAAATAAATAAATAAATTACATAAAATAGATTTTCAGACAAAAGCAATATCTGAAAGAAAGATGGCTTCAATAATTGGTAAAAGGGAGAGTGTGTCAAGAAGTCACAACAATTTTATATTAGATGACGGTATCTAATAGTAAGGCTAAAATTATGTTAAGGAGTGTTAGAGAAAAAGACAACTTTACCATCAGAATATACTAGGGAACAGAGACGTTGGAGTGTTTATGAAATGCATTAATAAGCTTTATGTTGTGATGTTAATATCCTATATCTTTTTTTTTTTTTTTTGAGAAAGAGTCTCACTATGTCACACTCAGTTAAGTGCTGTTGCATCACAGCTCACAGCAACCTCAAACTCTTAGGTTTATGCAGTTCTCTTGCCTCAGCCTCCCAAGTAGCTGGGACTACGGGCACCCACCACAACACCTGGCTATTGTTTGTTGCAGTTGTTTAGCTGGTCTGGGTCGGGTTCAAACCCATCACCTTTGTTGTATGTGGCTAGAGCTGCAACTACTGTGCTACAGGCACCAAGCCAACATCTTATTATCTTGATTTGGTGATAATACATTTCCATTTGTGAGAGTTCATGAAACTGTCCATTTTCAGTTTTTACCACAATAAGGTTGAAAAATAAAAGAAAAAAATGTGTCCTAAAATTATTTTGCTGTGATGAAAAAATTTATTGTAATTTTTGAAATGTTAGTACATGTGCTTATTATTTACTGTTTACATTAATATTCAATAGAAGATTATGATTTTCAATTTCTGTATGAATTCATTTTTAAAAATTTTACTTCTAGGAATGTTTTATTTATTTAAAGAATTAAGGGCGGTGCCTGTGGCTCAGTGGGTAGAGCGCTGGCCCCATATAGCAAGGGTGGCGGTTTCAACCTAGCCCCTGCCAAACTGCAACAAAAAATAGCCGGGCGTTGTGGCGGGTGCCTGTAGTCCCAGCTACTAGGGAGGCTGAGGCAAGAGATTCACCTAAGCCCAGGAGTTGGAGGTTGCTGTGAGCTGTGACCACATGGCACTCTACTGAGGGTGACATAGTGAGACTCTGTCTCTACCAAGGATGATAAAGTGAGACTCTGTCTCCAAAAAAAGAATTAAAATTATAGTATATACTTATCTTTATTCTATTATATTTTAATTTAATTTAATTCAGTAAATCATCATACCACTTTTTATTTGGTGTGATTTCACTCTACTTTTTCCTCAACTAATTATTTCAAAAGTTTATTATTATTTTTTATTCTTTTCAGTTTTTAGCCAGTGCTGGGTTTGAACCCACCAGCTCCAGTATATGGGGCTGGCGCCCTACTCCTTGAGGCACAGGCACTGCCCTATGTTTGTATGTTTTTTTATAGCAGTCTTGCTCTGTTGCCCAGGCTAGAGGGCCATGGCATCAGTCTAGCTCACAGCAACCTCAAACTCCTGGGCTCAAGTGATCCTCTTGCCTCAGCCCCCCAAGAAACTGGGACTACAAGACTGTGCCTCCATGCCCAGCAAATTTATCAATTTTTGGTAGAGGTGGGGTCTGATTGCTCAGGCTTGTCTCTAACTCATAACCTCAAGTGATCCTTCTACATGTAGGGATAAGCACAAAGGGGAAGACATGCTTTGTCTAGGGATGTCCACTTAAAACCAGACGACATTAGGAGATGCTTAGTCTACCAGGCAAAATTGACATGTCAAGCGGGACCCCAAGGACTGACGAACCACAAACAGATAGAGAAACTACAAAATGGAGCTATGACCAAGGCTGAAAAAGAGGTTCTTTAGAGCATGTACATAGTCGAAGTAACAGTGTCCCTAAAAAACCTGCCGTCATTAACATGGTAAAAATCACACCTACCAGCACCAAGGCAATTTACAAATACCATGGAAACCCCTAGAAATTGCCTTGCAAGGATAGAAAAGGGGAGGCTTTCCAATTCCAAGAATTTCCGCCCTTTTCCAAGAAAACATAAAATTAAAGAATTAACATGAAAGGGAAAATTTTGCCAAGCTCAGGGTCTTTTTCACTAGTGGAAGCTAACACATTCCTTCTCTGAAATTTACTATGCTTCAATAAATTTTGGCACCTTGCCTTCTTGCTCCTGCTTGCTCTGTTCATTTCCTCCATCAACTTGGGACCAGTAAACCATTCTTCAGTACCTGTAACCAAGAACCAGGGGACCCAAGGACCTGATACCTGGTCTCCCACATCCAACACTCCCACCCTGGACTCCCAGGGTACTAGGATTCAAGATTTTATTTTCAAAGAATAAATTATTCTTTCAGCCTTTGGCTTTTTAGCTGGGTATTTCCTTTTAGTGCTATCTCCACAAAATTTTTCTCCCTATTTAATTTGGTTGTTTTTTCCTTTCTCTTCAAGATAGACTCTCCACATATTATTTAAAAATTAGCTTTTCTTTTTTTAAACATTATTATTCAAGATCGAATTTTTACCTTCAAATAGTTCAATAGTTGCTTCAAAAATTTATATAGTGTTTTTATTATTCTTAATGCCAGTTAAGTATAATTTCTATTATGACTCCTTATTTTTTAACTCATTCAAAATAAAAATAAGTTTACCTATACTGAAGAATATTTTTAACTATTTCTAAATATTATGATTTATTTTAATTGTTCTTAGAATATTTGCTTTCATAAACCAATATTTGAAAATTTGATGACCTTTGTCATTTGTTCTAAATGCTTTCCCTTTTCAAAATAAATCTAAATGTAATTTAAAATCACATTTTCTAATTCTATTTTACAAGTATTCTAGACGTGATTTTTATGTGTTCATTTGCTAATAACTGAATGCAAGTTATATAATCAAAAAGATCAATTCTTTTATTATGTTGTTCAAATCATTTTCTAATTTATTTTTATTTTTTATATCATTTACCAGTTATTTCACCAGTGATTGTGGTGTGGAGTGGAGAGAGAGACAAGAGAGAGAGAGAGAGAGAGAGAGAGAAACATTGTATTTGGTGCACATCTATCAGGTCTGGAAACTAAGTTCATAAACTTGCCACCATTAGCCTTCATTGGCAGCACTGTACAAATAACTCCAAATTGTTTCATAACCGTAACATACCAGTGTCTCACAGCTGTGTTTGTGTTAATGTGTAGTGGTGTCTTGCTGAGTGACATTCATTATTGTTGTTGCATGTTTCTGTGGGCTGACAGGAAGATGTTGAAGCTTGAATTAGTGGAATAAACAAACATTAAATTTCTTGTTTAACTTGAAAGTTAAATCGGGAACATGCTAGTCCATGTGTATGGGGATAATGCTATGAAGAATATGGCAATGTATCAATGGATTAAACACTTTTCTGAGGAGAGAGAAAGTGTCACTGATGAATTAAGGCAGGACAGTCAATAACGACCAGAACTGATGAAAACATTGCAAAAATTCATCAAATTGGGCATCAAAGATCATTGCCTGACTGTCAGAAGCAAACATAGCTGACCAAATCAATGTTGATAGAGAAGTGAGAAAATCTTAACTGAAAATCCCTACTCACCTAATCTGCTGCCCCCCAATCACCTTTTTCTTTACCCAAAGTTAAAGGAAATATGGACAGGAAGATATCTTAATACCATTCAGGACCTCAAAACTAAGACAATGACACACCTCTGATTACCATCCAGGAAAAGAATTCTAAAATTGCTTTGAAGAGTGGACTAGATCCTGACAAGAGTGCGTGGCTTCCGAAGAGGAGAACCTCAAAGGTCACCATACGGATATTCGCCCGTGAGATGTGTAGCACTTTTTCTAGGATAAGTTCACAAACTTAATTGGAAGACTTTATATTATGGTTGTATAAAATTACTATGTAGTGATAAGTGTGTATTAGTATGTAGTGGCACTATCCCAAACATTTTATTTTTTCCTTAAAGGTTATCTCGTCTGCATTTTTTCTTCTATCTAGGCTTTTGTAGTAGAATTTATCTGACATATTTTGTTCTTTATTTATGTTCGATATTTGTGAACTACCATGGGTAGTTATGGGTATATCTCTTATGTGTAGCATATTATTAGAATTTTTTTAAAAAATCAAATTTAGCAATTAATTCCTATTGTTTTTCACTTGTTAATTTATGTGATCCGGGCGGCGCCTGTGGCTCATCGAGTAGGGCGCAGGCCCCATATACCAAAGGTGGCGGATTCAAACCTGGCCTCCACTGAACTGCAAAAACAGAAAAAAAAGCTGGGCGTTGTGGTGGGCGCCTGTAGTCCCAGCTACTCGGGAGGCTGAGGCAAGAGAATCGCCTAAGCCCAGGAGTTGGAGGTTGCTGTGAGCTATGTGACTCCACGGTGCTCTATGAAGGGTGATAAAGTGAGACTCTGTCTCTACAAAAAATAAAAATAAATAAATAAATAAAGAAGTTTAAAAAAAAATTTATGTGATCCACATTTACTATCTTGACTTATTTGTGGTTTTGTATTTATTTTATGCTTTGTGTTTGTATTGTCAAAAATAAAGTATTCTTTCTTTATTAAGGATTGTTTTCTAATTTTTAGTTAAAATTCATTTTAAACTATTTTTTTAATTGTCTTATACATTTTTTTCAATATCTCGTCTCTCCCTTTATATTAGTTATCTGGGACTACTCACATTGAATAATCATAAAATTTGTTAAGATCTATATCTTTTTAAGACCAAACAAGAAAAGTATATATTATTCATAAGACTTAATCCAAATAAGAACCACATTTATTTTTGCCTCTAGAGTATTACCTGTGCTTAGCCCAACTTAGAAGAGAGCAAATGTATTTACACATATATGTAAGGTACTTTATTCAGACTAAGAAAATATTTTTGGCCCTAAAAGAATATAGTCTGCCTGTGAGCTGAAGCTGCTGTCCACCACAATATTTTCATCAACGTGTTCCATTGTATAAGTCTTAGTCCTCAAATAGCTACGTGATTCGTCACATGAATCTTGCCTCCCTTTTACTATCTGCACTACCGAACAGCTACTATAAGGCTGTAGTTTCAAGGTATTATTGATGTTGCTCTTAGCAATTTGGGAAAGTTATTCCTGAAAAAATGTGAATTTCATGAAATACATGAAATAACTGAAATATCTCTGATAATAAAGCTTAAGAAGAAAATGTTTCTTTCTTCATTTTAATTAAAATGTTAGTGCCCCTTCTAATTGAATAAAGGTAATGCTCCCCCTCAACCTCAGGTCCAAATGAAATTATTATTTGTGACTTTAGCAATATCATACTACATTATCAAATAATTTGCATTTATTTCCTTGTCTTGTTTAAAATATAAGCTAATTATATCCACATTGTGTCAAAGCAAAAATTCTACAGAATATAGTTAAATAGTCAAGGAAGACTTTGTTTAATCCTTTTTCAATAGAGGAGAGGGCCAGTACTAAGCTGAATTCAGTGATGACTGTACTCCAAAGAAAAGTAAACTTTCACTTACCTTCATAACATGATATAGTTTTTTAACTTGTATAACTTGGAGCTAAAGCATCCACTGTCATTATGTTTCTACCCTACCACAGAAATGGAGAGACAGGAGCACTATTTTCTATAAAGGTTACATTTCAAAGAAATGGCTCCCAGGTTCTTGGTAAAAACATTCCTGGGATATAAAATTGGCAAGAGACTTTTTAAAAGATTTACATATATCTCAAAGGGGAAGAGAAAGAATTCACAGTTACAGGTTTCCTTAAGAAAAACCTCCAAGGAAAGAGAGTTCAGAGGCTTAGAAGCAGAAAAAAAAACTTTGACAAAGTCTGTTCAAGCTGAGGAAAGTGGTAAGGCTGCCTTGGTTGTTACGTGCAAAGTTTCATGAGCATCACAAAAGTTTTGAGCCACAATTTTGTTTGAAGAGGGAGCATTAAACACTGTTGTCAACACTTATTTAAAATTGTCAAAAAAGAATGGTTCATGCAAGAAATATTCATACATAGAGCTCAAAATCGAAGTTGGCTGCATATGATCTCGATAATGTTAGAAAAGTCAAAAAATGTTCTAGCAAACCTTCAGTAAACCATATTATCTTTCCAATTCCACAATATTAGTGGGCAAACAGATGAAGGTAGCGCCATTTGTTAGTTTTCAGAAAGCCATTAATTAACACTATAGAAGGATCCATACCTTTGTGGCCACAGTAAAAATGATAATGGCTATGACTGATGACCATTCTTGACACTACACATGTTATTAAGATGTGGTATGGACTTGAAACACATTATTCTTAGTAAAGTATCTCAAGAATGGGAAAAAATATCCAAATTACTCAATACTAATATGAAACCAATATATAAATAACTGCATGCCCCCGCGAAAGAAAAAATACAAATGGAGTTTAGTGAAGGGGAGTGGAGAGGAGAGGGGAGAGGAGTTTGGATGACTGGCAGGATTTCACCTAATGTGCACATGTGAGAATGGTCAGCATGCCCCTGGGGGAAGGGCTCAACTACAACTTAAACTTTACCTTAAAATGAAAATGTAAACTAAACATTTGTACCCCCATATTACAATAATATTTAGAAATAAAGATTTAGTATGAAAATAAGCACTTGCATAAGTGCATTGTATACATGCGTTGAGATTCTTATAAGAAGGCTTATTCTACAATTAATTTTCACAACAATCACATAAACCTTGATGTGTGGTTTATATGGATGCTAAAATTATTGAACAGGTGATATTTATTTAATCAATATGTTAATATACTATTCTTAGGAAAGAATGAATGAATAAAAGACGAAAAGCCTAATGATAAGACTTTGTAATCTTTGTATACAAATACATATTCATTACATGCCCACTAAAAATACAAGGGAAGGGAAAGTAAAAGAAAAGACAAGGTTGCCCTATAAAGGTACCTTTAATCCCAAGCAGAACCATTGTTATGAATGGAGGTCCTATACAGCAGATTAGAATGACCCAAGAAAACTATTTTTAAAATAAAAATAGTTCAGGATGGTGAATAATCTGCTGCAGGAAAGCAAAACTTCTATTAGAAATCTTTAGTTCTAAATATACAAAGAGGCCATTATATGAATTTCCAAAAACAAAATTTGTCATAAGTGCTGCCATATAAATGCACTTACATATTAAATTATAATTATAGGTAAGCTAATTATAAGTTGTCTGAGAAATTTTTACACATATAATCATATTTGTTTTAATCTCTCTATATATTAAATTTTGGCAGGACATGTGTATTTGACTAAGCCAACAGAATTAAAACACAGTAAGAAAATGTATAATTCTCATGAGAATGTATTTTCTAATAACTTTAAGAGAGCAGTGGTTCTCAACCTTCCTAGTGCCGCTACCCTTTAATACAGTTCCTCATGTTGTAGTGACTCCTTATAAAATTATTTTCGTTGCTACTTCATAACTGTAATTTTGCTACTGTTATGAATTTTAGTGTGTTTTATGATGGTCTTAGGCGACCTTTCTCGACCCCCAAAGGGGTCGCGACCCACAGGTTGAAAACCGCTGTAACTTTATGTAAAAAATTCAATTCTGTCTAAAACAAGCATACCCATTTGCTGATTGAGTTCTAAAGTATCTTTTGCTCCTTAAGTATAAAACTATTACTTAGAAAGTTTTAAATTTATATAATAATTTGATCAAGTAATAAGTTTAGGTATCTAGAAACCCCACTCTGTGGTGACAACCCTGGTTATCACTATGGACATTTTACTATATATTTTTCAGAAACTTCCATATGCATTTAATATATATAACTACTGAGAAAAAGAAAACTTGTTTTTAAGAGATCTATTTATATAGAATGTTATACAGTTTCACATTTCTCTTAATAATATATCATAGATAGTTTTTTGGCTAGGTGTACATAGATTTAAATTCCTTTAAATAATTGTAGAGTGTTTTACATAATATGTATATGTCATATACAGAATGTAAGCTATATCCAATGATGAAAAAATATATGTATATACAATTTTATCATTACAAGATATTTAATTTGCAAATACAGTTAATCCCCTTCAAGCAAATGTATTTGTGGAAAATAAACCTTTAGAAGTGTAATTGTTTAATCATGAAGATACACATTTTAAATTTAGTGATCTCTCTTTGCTGCTCATTTGTATAGCAAGTACTTTGTGGGTGCATACTGCAAGCCTGATATTGTTTTGAGCAATTGAAGAATATCAGTGAACAAAACAAGAAAGATACTTCCCCTAAAAGGGCATATTTTTAAGCAAGTGAATTAAATTTAGTGTATTTTATAAAATAAGATCCAAACTTGGCTTTCATTTATTTACTACCCAAATATCCTATCATTGCTTATTGTAAAGTCCATCTTTTCCCCTTCAGTCTGCAAACTAGCTTATCTATTTATTAAATGTTCTTTACTAAGTTCTTTACTTTTATGTAAGTTGACTTCTTTGTGTTCCCTTAGACTTCATAGTCTTAAATATCATATCAATATTTTGATACCTATTGGAGAAATGTATGTCAAATGTTATTAAAATAAACTTTATTCTGAGAATTCCTGCTTAATAATATCATTTCCCATATAGTTCTTAGACTGCTCCCTCTATGTCAACTTATATGAGTGCTTCAGTTGCTCCCTATTTCATATTCATTTTCTTTACAGTACTCATCAAATTATCTTTTTTAAATATTGAATTGAAATCACTTTTATTCAGTTGGAATAAACTCTGTAAGAACAAGGAGCTTGAATGTGTATAGTTACCGCTATTTACCTGTCCCGACCTCACATACAGAAAGATGATTCACATATAAACGATAACAATCATCAAAGACAGAGATAAATACTTGAATTCAACTCTTACGAAATATAGCCCACAACTTCAATTACTCCAAACTGTACCAGGCTTGTAGTACGCACTCAAAAAAATTTAATAAACAAGTTTAGAGCCATTAAGAAATATGTATGGTATTGATTCAACAATTACACTTTTAAATGTCTATGCTTTATTTAATTTTCTGTGTGGGTGAGTGCTTTAACAAAACTCAGCTTCCCAAATTATAATCAACCACAGCTACCACTATTGATAGAAATACCAACAATGACAAAAAGAGGGGTTTTTTAGAATTTTTCTTTAAATACGTCAATAATGTCATCATGAGAATTGCTGCATCTAAGTCCCATTATCACAAATTTTTAGGTATGTGGTCTTTTTTCACTCCTTATTCTTTAATAATATAGTGGCTATAAGAGTCCATAAATGCAGACTTTAACTGGTATTTATAAGGAGTTTACTGTCAAACCTGAAAATAGAACTTTACCTGTTTTCTAACAGCCTCTCAAATGACAATTAAGAGGATATTAGAAAATAGGTGAAGTTCTATGGTGAAACACTCTTTTGACTTTTGTTTTAATCATTTTTTGTTTGGCTTTTTTTATTTCATTATACAAATATACACCTATAAATAATATACGTTCATTTTACCTATACCTTGAGTTTTATGTCTTTGGAATGATAGTATAGATAATCTTTTTAGCTTGCTTCTTTCAATCAGTACGTTTGTGAGATCAAACCATGCTATTGAATAAAGCTTTATTTAACTTCTTTTCTTTGCTTAATAATAATATGTAAAAGAATATGTCCAATTTATTAGTCCATTTTACATTAGATGGTGTCCAGTTTGTTTCAAATTTGGAACTCTTATATAAGACTTTATAAACATTATTGTGTATGAATCCTGCTCTCAGTGTACTTAAGTTTCTCTGGGGAATAGGTTTATTCAAAGTTCTGAGAGATATTTCAGTTTTTCTGCATAAGGCCAATGTGTTTTCCCAATTAGCTATAGCATTTATATTCTTAAAAGTGTATGAAATTTACCTTTGTTCCACATAATCACCAACATTATTATTACCCAGTTTTCATTTTTCTATTATTCTGAAGCAAATCTCTTCATAGTTACAGTTATCATTTTAAGTTTAATTATATTAGGTATCTTTAATATATTGCCAACTGAAATTTTCTCTTTTGCAGTATGATTCCTTTTGCTGATATTTCTCTTGATTTGTCTCTTTTCTTCCCTATTAATTTACAGGATTAATATACTTGCTAATTTCCCTTTGTTGATTGTGAGTGGCAAATGTGATCTAACTTTCTTAATGGTAACTTTGATGAGAAAAAATTCTTACTTTTATAATAGTCAGAAATAGTAATCTTTTTCTTAGTGATTATCAATTTGTACATTATGTTAATATAACTTTTACCCCAAGATTATGATGGCAGTAATCCTTCCTACTTTCTCAAAGCTTGATAGGTTTTCATTTAAATGTAAGTTATTTATTCTTTTTGGAATAAAATTTGGTATATATTATAAAGAAGTATTTTAACCTTTTTGTTTATTTACTATGAAAATATTATAGTTTTTATATGAAAATGTTCTTTCCCCTCTATTTGGAAATCGCCTCATTCAAATCTAAGCTCTCTAGAAGAAGTACATGAGTCTATTTCTTATTCTTTGCTATGTACCATCTGTTTCTATATCTAGCCTTGTACCAGTAGTCTTAAACACTCTAGCTTTCTAGAATGTCTTGTTTTAAAATTTCAGAATATTATGGGGGTAGAAAATGTTTAGGTTACATGGATTAAGTTTGTATCGCTTAAGAAAATTTAAAAGTGTGCCCATCACCCAGACTGTGTACATTGTACCTTCTAGATGCACTTTCACCCATCTCCTCTTCCCCATAATGTTAATTCTATCTGTGCATATAAGTGCTTTGGATTAGGTTCTGATAATTACTTTGAAATTATTTTTTGCCAGAGGTAATTTTGTTTTCTCATGACAGGGTACCATTTTAAATTTAAAAAAAAATAGAAAACAATAGCTTTAAGAGACTTTGACTTACTGGTACTAAGTAAATCATAAATATATGAAATATATAAGTTAATATTGTATTCTTAACTCAGTGTATCAGTAAACACTTAGAAACAACTGTATGTTTTATTCTCTAAATTTCCTTGAAATATCTGAACTTATACATGGCTGACGTGGTGAGTAAAAGAAGTAAAAAGAATATTAGTTTCCCTGATATCTCAATGAACATCAGAAATCATTATATTATTCCTTTTACTTACTATACTTTGTTTCAAAATACTGTTGTTAATAAGATTAATATGAATACTCAAATTCACATTTATTCATATCTTATAATCTCCAGCTGTGGTTGATTTTAGTCCAAATTAAAGATCATACAATAGAAAAGACTCATAAGAATCAAATAAGAATGATTAACAGTTGTACGGTAAAAATTGGGAAAAATTATACAGTTCATTTTATACAGCATATACTTTCTATATAAAATCAAATCATTAACTTAGTTTTTAAAAATCAAAGAGGTAAAACATTATCTTTCACCAAAGTCATCTTAAAAATGAACAGTGGGTAAGACAGAACAAATTAAACTATTTTGGTCATGGGTATTTAAGAAAGTTTAAAAGACTGATAAAAATCATTTTTAATCTGCAATAGTATATCAATCCTCACCATGAAATTTGTGAAGCTCAGGCTTAAGTTAAGTCTAATGCTATAAAAACATATATTAAGCATATATATTTCATTAATGAATTATAAACAAAACAAGTATACCACAAACAAATAACAGAAAGAAGAAAACTAAGTCATTAATGTAATTTCTGAGAATTTAAGTTCCATCAATATAACCAACAGAGATAAAAAATATTGAATTTGGTATAAAGGAAAGATCTACACAATGAAAATTATTTATAATAAATAAAACAGATATTAAGGCTTTTGTGAAAGTAGCTTTAATGAGGTCATTCATCAAACCATTATCTTAGCATATACTATAATGCTTTGTATTTATTAATAGTATTTTTCAATTTTTGTGAAACTGAAAAACTAGCAATTCAATCGTCATTCTTAATAATAGATATTAATTCATTTCAGATTATAAGTAAGGAATCTACATTATTGTGAATTTTTAACATGCATTCAAACAATCATAGATCAAAAGTACATTTTAATGAATCACTTCAGCTACCCTAAAATTAAGGATATTTGATACATAGTATGTTAAATTATTTGGTATGCTCATTAATATGATCACATATATTTGATATAATATGCCTAAAATATCTAACTTGATAAGATAAGTGTACAAATGCCAACATTGCAGAGTTTTTGGTATGGTTTGGTTTGATTTGGTTTTCCCTACCATGTGTAAGGGTAATTTAAAAGGTTTTTCCTTTTAATCATACAATTTTTGTGAAAATATTTTTGTCTTTTTAAATCTTGAAATTCATTTTAGGAAGCCATGGTTATCAACATCACTCTGATGTCATAGATATTAGTAATATTTATTAATATCCACTATTCCTTCCCTTCTTGTCAAAGGGAACACTGAATGTTTTAGCCCTATTACTTTGAAGCAGAAATCTTCACTTATTTCTGCCCTTCATCATTAGTTGAAATGATACGAGTCAGTTCAAGACCACGTCAGATGACCTTTGTTCAAGATGTTCTAGTCTCCTCTTCCTTGACACAGTGAAACTGGAAGAGGCTTTGATATAAAGGTGTTACTGTCAAAAAGACCAATGGCAGCCCAGATATTTGAATTTCTGTGTGAACGCCATAAAAATCTTTAAAAGTCTCGAGGATTAGAATATTACTAAACCCAACATGTCATCAGATATCGCTTTCATCAATTTTAAGCCTATTTAGCTAGTTTTGAGTATGTAATGTTATTGCCCTGGCAAACAATATTTATTTCCATTTTTGTCTTTTTGCATCTCCATGTTGCTATTTTTCAAAGACCACGTTCTAAGCATCTCCATTTTATAAGTAATATTCCTTTTTATAATGTTAGTTAGAAACTAAAAAGAAATTCTTGAAAAAAACCTCTTATATATATTGTGTTTGTCATAACTTTCTGTAAAACTATTTACCCCATTATTGATAATCCACTGTAAGACACTTTAGTGATTGTGTACATAAGTAAGTGGCCATGTGGTCCAGGAGATAAACACCTTCTGTTCTCCAAAGATGTAAATATGCTGAAAAGTACTATCATGACCATAAATGTACAGGGATAAAAATATTGTAAAGGTAGATAACTTATGATATTAATGATATAGTGTCATATAGCAGTTGGGGTATAACCAATTAGAATGAGGCTGGGGCAACCATGAATCTAAAAAATGAGATTTACCCAAAACATTCAGGCTTTCTAGTAGGGTATAAGAGTCAACCCTCATAATCTTTCTTTGTAGCCAGGTATGGTGGCTCATGCCTGTAGTCACAGCTACTCAGGGATGTTGAGGCAAGAAGATCACTTGAATACAGGAGCTTGAGATTTCTGTGAGCTATGATCCAATGGCACTCGAGCCTGGGGCAATAGAGTGAAACTCTGTCTCAAAAATAGAAAATCTTTGGGAAGCGCCTGTGGATTGAAGGAGTAGGGCACCAGCCCCATATACGGGAGGTGGCGGGTTCAAACCTGGCCTCAGCCAAAAACTGCAAAAGAAAAAAAAAGAGAGAGAAAATGTTCCCTTGTGCACTGAACTGCTTGGGGAACTGTCACACACTACCCACCAGATGGATCTAATCTTTTATGTGGACTTTGGGGGAATTGACAGACCATGTGGCTCTTTGGTTCATCAGCTGGGAATGAATGGTGGCTTCACCCTGGAGAAAGAAATTTCCACACCCTTTTCCCACTTCATTGTTCACAGTTGCTATTTAGCTTGTTGTTGGAAGTAAGTAGATGACACTTGTTAAAACTGAGTTGTGTTGTTTCTTGCTACTGACTTATTCTTCAACAATGTGAACACAGGTCATTGTTTTGTCCTTCTGGTATAATGCCTTAGAATAAAATATTTATCCCCACAAAATAGTTCACTTCTCAAAATATAAGTAAATACATCCAATTAGTTTATAATTTAACAATCATAATTTAACTATTGTGATGAAAAGTTTGCCAAATCAATCAAGCCCCTTTCCAGAAATTCTGCAAATCATATGCAATTCAAAAATTTTGAAAGGTGAATTACAAAATTAATTCTATATGCTCATTTGTAATTAATAAAAAGACAGGAATAAGTCAATTTCTTTTATTAAATAAATAAATATAAGAAAAAAAAAACATTGATACATTGATATGTTGAGATTTCAGGATAGCACTCTACCCCACCATTTTTTTCAGCTATGTACATTCAAGGGCATCATCTAATCAATGCAGAGTAAATATGTATCTTTCTGAGTAAACCTACTGAGAAAAATATTACTGCATTCAAGTTTGAATAATCATTCTATAATTAAAGTCCCAATGTATGTTCAAATGAGCACATCTCAACTTTGTTTTAACCTATGATCCATTTTGGTAAACATCAAATTCTTATGTTCTCCATTAATGTCATTTGAGTTTCAAAATAAATTAGGTATTGTCACCAAGAGCATGTCAAATGAATGATAAAATTAGTTAAAAAAATATTATAATGTGAAAGATAAGATCATTCTGTGCTTAAGGTCTGCTTATTTGGCACAAAGTTCACTGTCCTGGGACGTGGCGAAGTTTAAACACAATACAGGTCATTTTCAATGTCAAGTCTGTTTTACTGCTTAGTTCCCAACTTAACTTTGTATTATAAAATTTGTTTGACTTTTTACCTTTGGACTGATTAACAAAAGATATTAGTCCTTAGGTTCAGTTTTGTTATTCTGTCCTTGAAAGTTGTTACTTTTTCTCATATATCTATAATAAAGTAAAATGACTCAGAAATGGTTCCTTCTACTTCAGTGTCAGAAAACATCAGCACTGTGTCTGCCCTGATATCCAATCTCTTTTTTGATATACTGATAAGGCACTGCTATGATAAACAGATTAAGGAGCAAATTCTGTGTAATTATAGGAGAGAAGGTATATTTAGGCTTCGGCTTCTCACACAAAAAAACTTGATGTGTCTAAAAAATAATAGATTTTGCATGATATGCCAAATAAG
The DNA here is from genome assembly GCA_963574655.1 of Perodicticus potto. Lineage (NCBI taxonomy): Eukaryota > Metazoa > Chordata > Mammalia > Primates > Lorisidae > Perodicticus > Perodicticus potto. The sequence continues at coordinate 39,373 of CAUYRH010068361.1, forward strand.
TGGTTAATGAGAATTAACTTTCCAGAGGCTTTAGAATTTAAAACAAAACTAAAGAAGGAAGATAGGAAAGAAGAGAGGAAAGGACGGAGGGAGGGAGGAAAGGCATGAAGGAAGCTCATCTTTTCATAAAAATAATTTACGTATTAAAGAATTCACAAATCTGTGCCATCTAATATTAGAGAAATGTAAGTTTATTTTGCCTTAAAATATTTTTATTTTTGTAATTGTTTGAATTTGTTAATATTTGCTTTTAATTTACCAAAGCGACTATAAAGTTTAATTTAAAAACAAAACACACACAGTAAAATTTTACCACACAATGTGAAGTCCCTCATTACAAGTAATTTATATCATTAGAGAGGCAACTCTATCTCCTAGAAAGGACACAACGTCTGAGAAGATGAGAATCCCTTTAGCAAAACATTTGCGTAAGAATATGATGTTGAAATCCCAATATTAATTGTTTCAGATCACTGTATGATGACTTTGAAAACAGTATCTACCTCTGAGCCCCATATCGCAATTCAGCTTTTCTCTATCAAGATTAGACTTTACATTTTTGCTATTCACTGTAGTGAGACAACACAGAAGTAAAAAGATATAAAGGGTGCTGAAACCACGTGACTAGGCCATGGAGAAAACCTGTCTGCTACATCTGTATCCAGGTAGTTAGTCTTACTTTGGTTTTAAAATGCTTGATTGCATGTAAGACTTAACCTGAGGAACCTGGGCCTGACGTTTTTTACCTGGAGGTGTTGACATAACTCACAATACTGTTTTGCTCAAAACAAAAGACTTTATTCAACTTTTTAGTTAAGACAATACTATGACCCTTTATCAATGGAACATACAGTAATATGTAGGATTACATCATCCTTTCAATCAGAGAGTGGAGACACACTAGAATTAGGGCCTTTTTCTCTAACTGTAAGTCTCTTAAAATGAAACATCATAAAGTGCTTTTATGGCACTAAATAAATATTTTAATTCCTACATTAACTTTATGAAATAATTCATTGTTCTATGTCTAGAGAAATCTTCGTGCGTAGAATATATGATTAAAATCAGAAACTTGGAGAGAAAATCCCATTGAGACACTCACTAGCTGGATGATTATAGATATACATATCTACCTATACATATATATATATATATATATGTTTTAAATATTTTTTTCTCACTATCAAATCAAAGGACTCATGCCTAATTTAAAGGCATATTTTAAGAATTGAGAGCCTCTCATACAAGTTGAAATTTATCTTGGAGTGAGAATAGTGTAACCTAAAAAATTATAGCCTCATAATAATTTGAATTAAAAAAGAATTAAGTGGAAAAAAAAATGAAATTGTTATACACATTGACAAACTCATATCTATTTTTAGATCAAATTAATCTCCCTAGCATGAGCTGCCTATACTAAAATTTCAACTGACTATCACTACTTGTTTCTTTCACATATTGTATTCTTTAAATAACTTTGTTATATTATGTTATATTCTTTAAATAACTTTGCAAAAGTTGAACTCTCTGTTCCCACCTACATTATTATTTCTTTTACATAGCTGATATAAGTTTTAGTGCCACTCTCCACTTTTAAATAGTTCCCATCATTTGAAAAAGTATCTTCCACTATCTTACTGCCTATTCTTCCTTTATCTTCTGACTCCAGTATAGGAAATTTTTGCCATGCTCTACGCTTGAATTTATTTCCAGCTTCTTTAATTTTATGCATACTGTCCTCACTGTTCAAAATCTGAGTACCCTGAGTTACTCCGCAAGACATTTTTTTAGCATATGTCATATTACAATGATCTCTTTACATGCTTATTTCTTTTAATAAATATTAGCTCCCATCAGTGGAAAAATAGGGTCATTATTTTTTGAATCTCCAATGTCTGAAACATTGCCTGGTACATATTTGTTATTTAAGAAATATATTGAGCTAAATTAATTACTTAAGGTTATTTCTTACAAAGATAGCAAAATTAATGGTTAGATGTCTGATTTAAGAAAATGATGCAAACTTTGATTTTGAGTTCTGCTTCAATTTAACCTAATATTTAAATTAAAATACATTTCAAAAAGGCAAATTTTTAAGTTCCTCCTGTAGCAACTTGTCTGGAATATATAGAAGAAAAGATAGTAAAGGAAAGGAATATATCCTGGGAAAAATGACAAATCCGCTCTTTGATTTATTTTCTAAATTACTATGAAGCACCCATATGCATAAAAAGTCTAGTAGTACTACTTAGGACATGAAAATGTTTATGTCAAAACAGCAACTTAGCTAAAATATTAATCAATCAATGACAAAGGTTTCAGCAATTCTCTGATATACTGCTGTTATTTTGCTAAACAAGATAAATTAGTAAAATAATCAGAGTAGAATTAATTTACACTGAGTACATAATATGTTAAGCATTATATTGTATTATTTAAATGTCACTTAGTGTGAATTTTATTGTATCAGATAATTTAATTTCTTAAATTAACTTTCCTTCAAATAATATCTTGTTACTTTGTTATTTCCCAAAGCAACCAACATGAGAAAGGAAATTTATCCCTTAAATTTGTAAGTATGGAAATAAAACATACTTGATGAGTTGATAAACATATCCAACATGGATATCATATATAATTAAACTTCAATGGAGTTTTATAATTGTCACTTAATGTTTGGCTTTTCAATTTCTTTTGCCTATTTTAAATATACATGATATCCTTTTTCACAATAATTTAAATTGTGCTTTTGAAATTTTTTAAGTCTATACTTCATTTTGGAACCAAAACCAAGAAGGTATATCTCTTTAGATACATACATATGTACCTTCTCAAAGCTCTTACTTTTATAATAATATGGAATAATTCTAAGAAAAATGATAAAATGCACATTTGTGTATCAAGAGTAATCTTGCTTCTATTTTTACTACCCAAAAATTGTGAGTGAGAAGAATATGTTATATGACTTAGAATATTAAAGTACATAGATAACCTATGATAGAATGTTTTAAAAACATTGAGATATATACTTCATGAGTAGATAAAGAAAATGACAAAGGTCTCATAATGCTATAAATCAGAACAATTAAATGTCTGGACAAAGCAGATATTGAAACAGCAGAAGTTGTTGGTAACTATATTAGCACTAAGATATAATAAAGTGTGTTTCTCTTAGGGATTCTCATTTTGTCTACATCAGTCTGTATCTAGATATAGATATCACTATGATGAGGATAGATAGATGATAGATAAAATGCTCACCTGTTAGATAGATTCCAAAAGTACAAAATTAAGAAAAGTAGTAGAAGATAAGTCTTTAAAAA